>ML788726.1:298327-319567 GCA_009831015.1 Picea engelmannii
ACGTACGGGTCAAGACATTTTAAATAAGAGGAAGTTTCTTATTCTTAATACTTATGACCTATGTATGGAGAGGGGGAACTTCTAGAACATGTTAGAGGAAAGTGGCATTCTGTCACACAAAAATCTAATCATAGTTGGTGACTTGAATTTCACGGTTTCATTTAGTGAAATCTGGGGAGGTTCGGCTTTGGCCGGGCCACTATCAAATTATTTTAAGACTCTTTTCCAAAACTACCATTTGGTCGATGTTCAACCTGATGTTATAGTCCATACCTGGAGAAATGGACGCAAGGAACTAGCACTATAGCAAAGCATTTGGACAGATTCTACGTATCAAAGGAGCTTCTCTCGGAGGTTGGTATTCACCGCTCATGGGTGGAATATCCCTTTGTTTCTAATCATGCCCCTATTCTCTTACAGTTAGAGATCGGGCAAAATTACGGACCATACCCCTTCAAACTAAATCCACATTGGCTTTCAGACTTAGATTATATCTCCCTTGTAAAAAATATTTGGTTAGACCCTCGGTATCTTACTAAAGGAGGAAAACAACGCAGAATATTCTGGAAACTCAAGGATTTAAAATATAATACCAAGCAGTGGATCGAGGAAAAGAACATGATTTCAAATTAAAAAATGAGACATTTGGAATCTGATATTAATGATATTCTAATTCTTTGGGTAAGAGGAGAATTAACAATTGAGAACAAAAAGTTATTAATTTGTTTGGAGCAGGAGCAAAATAGTATCCTAAATTCAAAGGAAGAATTGTGGAGACAGCGCAGCAAAGCGATATGGATTAAGGGAGGTGATCAGAATACAAAGTTTTTTCACTAGTACGCCAATTATAGAATAAACATAAAGCACATTTGGGAGATTGAAGACTCTTCGGGCTGCCTACACACTGGCCATGAGAACATCAAATCAAAGGCAGTGAGATATTTTAGCAATTTCTTCAAAGTTCAAGATCAACTTTTATCTATGGAACAATGCAGACTTGCAGGACTCTTTTCACACATGGTTACAAATATAGATACCAATGATCTAGCCCATCATGTCAACATAAATGAATTAAAATATGTACTACACTCCTTTAAGAAGGACAAGAGTCATGGTCCAGTCGGTTGGACCGTGGAGTTCTTCACCGTTTTTTTTTATCTGGTGGGGAATGATCTACTGGATATGGTGGAGGAAACAAGAACTAGTGGTCAAATAATCAATGGTATAAACTCTACCTTTATTGCGGTGATTCCAAAGTCAAATAAACCGACTACCTTCAATGACTACAGACCCATCTCCGTTTGCAATCTTATATACAAAGTAATATAAAAAAGTATTACAAATCACATTAATCCCATACTTTCCAAACACATCTCAAAAGAACAGCTTGGATTCCTAAAGGGCTGTCAGATACAGGATGCCATTGACACTGGACATGAATGTCTACATAGTATCAAGAAGAAGAATATCAAATCAATTATCCTGAAGCTTGACTTATAAAAAGCCTGTGATTGTATCGACTGGGATACTTTGCGAATGATTTTATTACAAACAAGTTTTGTTGTACATTTCACCAACTGAATAATGAGTTGTGTTTCCTCCTCCTTCGCAATTCTATTAAATGGGGAAGCGACTGATTTCTTCAGGAGCGGTCGTGGGTTACATCAGGGATGTCCTCTATCCCCACTTTTATTAATCTTGGTTTTATAAGGTCTTAGTTTGCTTCTAAAAGACAACATGGCAGCCGAGAAGATCACAGGTATTAAAGTCTTCGGGTTGATAAGGAGTATACACATCTTATTTGTAGATGACATTTTATTAATGACAGATGCTTCCTTAACTAAATGGAAAGAAATTGAAGACTCTATAAAAAAAATCTGCAAATCTTCTGGGTTAAAGGTCAATATAGATAAATCCACATCACTATTTGTCAGTTTATTTTAAGCTGAATTAGATCCTTTTAGGAACATTCTTCCATACAGATTTGTTCCACTCTCCACAGGTTTCAGATATCTTGTATTCTTTTTGTCGACTGGTCCCCACAACAAATCTGATTGGAATTGACTGCTAACTAAATTGGAAAATAAGATCGATCTCTTGTGCAATAGATGGTTGTCCTTGGGAGGGCACTACATTCTAGTCAAGTCGACTCTAGAAAGTATGCTAGTATACTGGTTGTCCCTGGCTATCATCCCTTATTCTATTTTAAATAAGATTAAGAACCTCATGTATAACTTCCTTAGGCGAGGGAATAGGTACCTACCACAACTACATCTGTGCAGATGGATGTCTCTGGCAATACCAAAGAGTCATGGAGGTTGGGGATTCCAGAATATTTTCCTCTTCGGTAAGTCGTTGGCTGCAAACACACTACAAAGAGTTCTTATGGGACTAGGTATCTGGCACGATGTCATGATGGACAAATATCTATTATCGACTTCGATCATAAAGTAGTATAGGTCTCATACCTTCACATTGACATCTGTTTCAAATATCTGGAGAAGTTTACTAAAATCAATACACTTGATTCCACACTGGCTTAACTAGCATCCGGTTTTTGGCCACCAAGTGGTGGTTGGTATTGATAAAATTATGGGACTTGAGGACAGATATTTTCTCTTGCAGGAATTGATTACAACATCAAAACAAAAAAATATATCGTTTCTCTCACAGGCATGGAATACCAAGGGAAGATCCGAGATTTCTCCCACCTGGTACAATCATTCTGACCTAGACCTCTCAGGCTCGCTGGCAAATGAGTGGGATCACTTCATAAATTCTCTTATCGATTCTGGTGTATCCATTGGGGATGACAACGATATTTTGATGTGGACTAGCAGAGACCACTCTGGTATATTGTCAACAAAAAATGTATACATGGTGTATATTTCCACTCAGGACCACAACAAAATAACAGGGTGGAGGCGTGGTTGATGGAAATGGGCAATTCAATTAAAGATAAAATTATTCACTTGGTTGGCTATAGAGGGGAAGATACACACTTGGTAAATTCTTCAAAGGAAAGGTTGGATTGGCCCCGGTCAATGCACACTCTGCAAACGTTCCATCGAAGACATAAATCATATATTTATCACATGCTATTTCACCCTCTCCATTTGGAAAAGATTAAAAAATCTACTTCACCTGAAGGATATTTGGAAGGGCGCTTCAATTAAGGACTATTACCATCAATGGACACCAGAAAAATCAAACATTCCCTACCTGCTGGCCCTATCCTGTTGGTTTCTATGGTTGGAGAGAAACGCAACATTTTTTGAAAACATTCCTCCATCTATCATTCAATTTATCATTAGAATTATGAGCGCTCTTCAAATGAAGTCGAGCATACAAAACTCCCCTCAATCACAACATATTGAATTTACTTACCGTGATGGTTTCACTGTTGCATATTTTGACGGGGCAGTCAGCCCAGATGGACACCATTATGGAACAGGGGGCCTTGTTAAATCCCATGGATCCAGGGTTATCAGATGGATTTTGAATTGTGGATATGGTACAAACACTAAAGTTGAATTAATGGGAGTTTGGGCAACACTGATTGCCGCACATCACCTTTCACATACCAAATTGCAGATCCTTGGTGATTCAAAGGTGGTGATCAATTGGCTGAACAAAAGAGGAAAATTACAAGTTTGTGCCATTGAGGGATGGAATTTGAACGTTCAGGGACTTTTAAAATTGTTTCAGGATATAAGCTTCCAACACAAATACATGACACACAACATAGAGGCATACATTCTATCAAAGAAATCCTTTATGGAACCGGAAGGCGGGATCTCATATTACAGTTAGGAAAATGGAATTGAAGGCCATAGAGAATACATCTCCCTCTCCTAATTGGACCTTTGTAAAAGGTCATGAAAACTACAAGTCACATGTTTTGTTTCATTTAAGACTATATTTTGGGGACATATGGTGGTAGTTTTTATTCTGTGACATAGTCATTGGTCACAGTGAACTTGTAATGTGATATTCAAGATGATAAGTTATATTTACTAATATAATGGAGAAATTTTCTTTTTGGAAAAAGCTATCATATGTTGTCTTATGCCTATCATCTAAGTATAAACATAATTGTATGTTGGAGTAGAGTATAAACATAACAACTTGATAACAAAGTATAAAAAAATTATACTTCTCTTTAAAGTGTTTCACAATAGAGACTATGCTTCTAGAGAGAGAGAGAGAGCACCTAGTCCTCCTCTTCAGATTCAGAGTACACATAAATGATCGGTGTTTGGTCTTGTTGATTCTTCTCCTTCCCCATTACTTCCATGTCCTAGAGAAGTTTGGCTAAAGCCTCATACTTTTGATCCAAAAATTCAAATTTATCAAGGATGGCACTTTGGTGCATACCCTATTCTTCAATAACCTTAGTCATTGTGGATTTTGTTTTCCTATAAATAGTAATTTGCCTAAAGTATTTGGTATCCTAGATATAGGAGAAGTTGGTATCCAAATCTTGAGCTCATCATTAATCTCTTTTGAAGGAATGGTGGCTCGTCTCTCCATGAACCTTCTACTCTAGTTTCCCAACCTCAACTTTGATGTTATATGAAAACCTCCTATGGTACTTCATCATTTCCTCCCTAGCTTCCATTTCAACATTGGTAGGATCAATGGAGGGGTTAGCCTTGTCATGGTTCCTACATGCTCATGGTATGACCCATCTAGTAGGCTTAGAAGATTTGTTGTCAACCATATCCACTTTCCATTTGTTAAGCCTACCATTCATATTTGCAGTATGATATTGCTCCTTCCAATAAACACCTAGACCCAAAGGAATGGAGGTAGCTTAGAATCTCGATAGTTCTTGCCTAGGCTAGTCCTTCAGACCATGTTGGAGGATGCTGATTTTTTCCAATGAACAAGCCTATGCCATTCCCCCACTCCTAAAAACCCTGTAGCTTTTGAATGAATGAAACCCTTAACAAGTTCTTCTTGTGAGATCATAACTAGACATACCATTTTCACAAGCTAAGCTAGAAGAATAACTAAGAAAAATAATCCTTGGATAACAAAAACATACCATTCTTGTCGAGCTCCTTTAGTAATCATGGCTACAATGTACTGGTCTTTCCCTTAGCCACAAAGAGCCATAATAGTCATTAGGGTGGGAATAATTGTTAATTTGTTCGAAGAACTAAATAGACAAGAATGGGCAGCATGAGATAACCTCCCTTGTCCTTGTCCTCCAACTTGCATGCATCACGATCATGCCAAATTAATTCCACCTATTAGCTAAAAAGACAAACTTAAACTTACTCTTTGTTATTATCCCTTGCATCTTACATCTTATATGGAAAAGTTCACAACATCATTTTATTAAAAAAAAGAAAAATAAGTTATTGTAAAAATAAATGGTAATAAAACAAATTTAAATATATTATTTATAAAAATATAATAAAAAATATATATATTATATATTTTGAAAATTAATTTGGTTATCAGGGTAAATAAAAAAGATTGATTTAGATGGTATTGATTTTAAAATATGAAAAATATAATAACACTGGTTGTTATATCCTAAAATGATAAAAAAATATAATAACATTTCTCTTTCTACAATATTCCAACTTGTTTTGTTGAAACACTTTTTTTCACCTATTCCGAACTTGTTTTGTTGAAACAATTTTTTTCACCTAGAGCACATCTAAAAAGTATAAGCCATTTTAATTATTCCTGACTCTGAATGATTAAACCTTGTGAATACTTCCAACTAGAGTTGCACTTCAAACTTTAGTACAAAATCACATTTAAAATGATGTGTTGTTGTTCAGCCCAACAAATAACTTGGTGCTTAAGTAGGAAACCTAATTCTTATATGGGTACACATGACTTAACTTAGTGATTAAGGACGACACCTAATTCTTATATAGGTAGATGTGATGCGAGAGGTAAAGGGTAGTTTAAAGGTGTTTATATTTCATTTAAAAATTTGTGATTATTATTACTATGGTTTGGTTTTGAAGTGGTATGGTTAAAGGTTTATATTATGTATTGTTGGAAATGTATATAAAGGTTGTAGGTTAAAGATTTTAAGAAATGAAGATTTTTTTTGAGGATATTTGTTCCAAATTTAATAAGAAATTGTTGGATTTCTAGATTTTAGTGATTATTTCTATAGAATCTAAGTATCTTGGGAGTTTTTCAGCATACTAAATCCATTTATCCATTTAAAAATAAATTTTGAACAACAAAAAATAATAATTCTTGTAAATTTATTTTGAATATGTTAAATAATTCCTTGTAAACATGGTAAGTTTTCATTTTATAATTAATATAGTTATTTTATTAAATTAATTTTAACAATATAATAATCTTTCTTTATATATTTTGAAATTTTAAAAATAACCCATGCTAAAAAGTCTAAAATGTTAAATTTTTATAAATTTATTTTATAAAATAATTTATAATTTATAAATTTTAAATTTAAAAATATATAATGTATGACTTTTAGTTATGTACTTTATGATTAAAAATAGTATTTTTTTTTTTTAATATTTTATAAAATGCAAAATGCAATTACAAATTATGATATGGTGATATTTTTTATGTTTTAAATATATATATTGTAGTTAATTATAACTTTGAAATATGTTTGTATTTATTGATTTATACTTTGTTATTATATTTTATAATTTTTTATTGTTATTATTTCAATTTTTTTATTGTTTTTATTTCAAATGATAAATAGAGCGTCTACTTTTTTTTCAAAGAGAAAATTTCTCAAATTTATATATGGTATAAATTCCTTTACAAAGCAAACTGCCACAACTTAGGAATATGGACATCGCACCATCAGTGAGGGACCGTTACATGCAAAGACTGTCAAGGTGGACCAGCCCTAAAGAAGAGGATCAAGCGATCAAAGTAACCAAATAACCCATCCAACTGCAAATGGGGAACAACCAACATCATTCAAAGACATTTATAGAGGAGATAGGGCTCTCTATCCCTCTATACCAATGGAAGACCGAGAGTCTCCCAACCACTTCATTTAAGGCCCTCTTTGAGAGGGCGTCCGCCTCTCTAATGTGAGATCTGGAGATGTGGTGGAAGTTGATGTCGGTAAAGGTTTTTGACAACTCCATCGTTTTTTCCTTCCAGCTATCATTGTGGACAATTTGGAGCTTGGACTTTTGAGAGATCCAGTCTATGATAACTCGCGAGTCACCAAGGACGTGAAGGTGACTGATAGACCAGCAGGAAGCAAGAAAGAGGGAGGCCCATAAACCCAAGAGCTCGGCTTTATTGTTAGTACTCGCTCCGCAGTTTAAGAACCACTTTGTAATCCTCGACGGATGATTTTTGAAAAAACCACCAGCCCCACAACAAACTCCATTTGACTGGGCCGCGCCATCGAAACAAGCAAGGGTGCAACCTTCCGTCAACTTAAAATCGCAGGCTTTGAGAGTGAGGGACTTTACCGTCGACGGATTCCAGTGGAAGGAGACCAAAATTTTGTGAAACACAACGTGCAAGGAAGGAGGGCAAGTGTCAAAAATGGCACTGTTCCGTGCTGTCCATATCTTCCAGCAGACGAGGACCGGTAAACACTTTGGCGCAGAGAATTGTGACAACCACCGTGAGAAGTTGTTCGAGAGGGAGGTGCTGCTCCAAGAAAAGTGCAAAGAAAGATGTTTGAGCAAAAGAGACCAGACCGCCTTTGTGAAGGAACAGTGAACCAGGAGATGGCGAATATCCTCTGGCGCTCTGCTACAGAGTAGGCAGATCCCCGACCCCTCCCAGCCTCTCCGTCATAGCACATCCCAAGTGAGAGTTTTCTCCTTTCCAGCAAGCCAGATAAATAATTTGAGCTTTAGAGGAATCTCCCAATGCCATAGAAGAGAAAACCACGAATGATTCACATCGAAATGCAACTGATTGAGGAGGGCGGAATAAAGATTCTTTACCGAAATGTTTCCCATGGCATCTCCACCAGCCCACAGTAGTGTATCCAGATTAGAAGAGAGAGTGACACCGACGCCTTTGAGGTCCGAGATATAGAGATCCCATTCGGTGGCTATCGGTTCACTTAAGAGTAGATCACCACTGCCCAACCATCGGTCGGGGAGAGTGCAGCAGCCAGACTGGACTTTAATCTGAGCAAGGTGAGTAAAATTTCGAATCCGGAGCTGCGACCTCAGCTCGGTGGAGAGGAGCGACCGGTCTCCCAACCCAAGAATTTTGTCCCTGCCAATGCAAATATCAGTGCCCGCGCCAGGCTTCCACACGAGCTAGTGGAGAATCACTGGTATGGAAGCGACCAGGCCCTTCCAAAATGGAGAAACCTTCCTCAGCAGGAAAGAAGGCTTACAGAGCCAATTGATAAGCGACAGGGAGCCCAAATATTTGTCAACAATGATACAGTGCCAAATACTGTCGTGTGTGACAGCTCTCCAGAACGAATTCGCCAGGAGGGCTGTGTTGAAGGTGGACAAATTCATGAGACCCCAACCCCCAAACCTTCGAGGTTTGGACAGAGCAACCCAACTGCACAGATGAAAACGAAAATGGCCAGCTTGGCTATTCCACAGAAAGTTGAAAATGTGTCTCCGTAAAAGAATAATACTCTTGTTTGGAATTTTTTCCAGTGACATCCAGAAAACAACAAGGCCTTCCAGAACCGACTTAACCAAGGTGAAACAACCACCCAGGGATAGCCATTTGTTGCACCAAAAACTAATTCTTCGTTCAAAAAGTGCCACCAACCATCTCCAATCATCAGGTGAGGAGGCTCCCAAATTCAGCTGGAAACCGAGATACCTGAAATGTTAGACTTGAAATAGAGTGTCTACTTGAAATGTTAGACTTTGCAGTGTATACTTGAAATGTTTTAGAATTGGTTTAATGTCCAATTTCACCACAAAACTCATATTTTAAGATCGATTTAAGTTTCAATTTCAAAATGGATAAGAATTAATTTTTATTTTTATTTAGTTAAATTTATTTTTAAAACATAATCAAATAAAATTATTTTTAAAATTAATTTTTTTTTTAGCAATTTCAATAAAATATTTTTTTAATATAAAAAATTTGAAATTTAATATAAAATGATTATATTTTTCACCAAATGTTAATGTTAGGATTACTTTGTTAAAATTTTAAAATCTAAATTATTTTATTAAAAAATAATTAACAATTTATAAATAAATATTAAAATAAATATATTTAATATTTAATTATTTTAATTTGTAATAAATTAATTTAATTGTAAATAAAAATATTTTTTAATTATTAATATTTACCATTTATAATTTAGTTTTAAAATAACTGAATTTATTTATATAATATTTTTCTAAAATTTTAATGTTACTAACTTCTAATTATCGTGAGATAATAGTAATAATAATAATAATAATAATCATCATCAATTTTTAAAGTTGAGGTCAAGCCAACACACCAAATTGATGTATGAGACCTCCTTGTTTGTTTGTGGGACAAGGGACCCTCTTAATAACATCACACTTAATAATATCTAACTTTATGATTAAACATAATAATCATGATAGCTTATACTCTTCAACCAATACTAACTAAAAAGAACAAACATATGACTTATTCAACTTTCTACATTAATATCAATATACACGACCCCACATCATCTCTCACGCTCAATACTTCCATAATATCCTCTTATCAAGACTCTTTGTGTCATTTATACTCCTATATATCTATGACCTACGTACATGTCACATATGTATTAATGTATTCAAGAATGGAATTGCAATGCAAAGTTTAGAGGGTGGCCATGGATTTCCCTTGGTCACCATGGTTGCATTTGTCCTTCTCCCTTTCTACAATCTAGAACTTCCCTTTACCATCATAACCTTAACCTTTACCTTATTGTATTGTGATATTGATGGCTTTAACTAGTAAGGAATAGATGTTTAATAGTGCAGTTTTAAAAATCTCATAATAATAATGACTCCATGTCATAACAATAATAGTTTTCTAGGTATATTTTCTAACTATTTAGTGTTCAATAGTGTAGTTTTTAAAACTTCATAACAATAATGACTCCGTGCTTATAAATATTTTTTAGGGATCTTTTCCAACTATTTAGTGGTAGGATCTTATATGACACACACCATATAAAAGACAATGGGACTTATTTCCCATGTCCCTTTATTCATTGCTTGAATGTGTTTGTTTGGTGTTTGAAAGGGTTTTATTGGCTAGTTTCAAGGACCACTCATTCTCTCAAAATGGGAGCATCCCTTTCACATTTAGTGACATTGTTTTAGGGATTAGTTACTCTCTCTTAGTAAAAGGAGGTCTTTATCATTCACTCTCTCCCAATGTAAGGAGGCTTTTATGTGGAAAATGATCTTGGGGATTAGACTATCAAGATTAAACCTTTGGCGGTCAACCCTGAAGAAGACTATTTTAGCTCCCATTTGTTGGTTTTCCACTTTATCAGTTTTTGGCCAAAGTTTTTTGATCTACACTCTTGGATGTCAATATTGTGGAAATCAATTATGCTTGGTGATGCCTTTGCCCATCATTGTGCCAAAGGATTCTTCATCGTGCTTTTTTTGGAAGTCAATGATAAAAAATGATGTTGAAAAACAACCACTTGTTTTAGAGGGATGTTAGTTTGTTTAGGCAACATCACCACCATTATTTGATCCTTACATAGAAGTCCAATCCTCTCTCGTGATTTGATTGGGGATTCTAAATCTCCCTCTCCATTTATGGAAATTGGACTCCTTTCATGCTATTATGGAATACATGGGAAAATTAATTTATTGAATTTGGACCCCTTTCATGATATTGAGAACATATGAGAAAATTTCCATGGAGCACCATTTTTGGTCTTGAAACCACGTAAACAAGGATTTGTATTGAGGTGTAAGTGAACTTGGACCTATGAAAGAAAATTCATTTGAATGTGAAAGGAGTTATGTAGACTTGACAATTGAACTATGTTCAATGTGCAAGTGGCTTTTAGATGCAAATCTCATTTCAAACTTGATCTCTTGAATATTTCATATCCCATGTAAGTTTTTAAGGATGCTTCCTCAAAGGCTTCACTAATAATGAAAAAGCCTCAGAATCCACATGGTGGATCAAAGTGAGAAACATAATATCTTAATTAAGTGTGAGAAGGTGTAAGAAGAACTCTTAACTTAAAACCCTAAGCAAGTCAAGTTAAACCATAATGTTGTTATTCCTTAGTACATTGAGGTGGTTCAACCACAAAGGAAGTTATTCACGTGGGAAGGCCTTTAAGAGGTTTGAATGTATTACATGGGTTTCACTCATATTAAAGTCAAAGTGTAAAAAAAAAAAAAAAAGGTTGTCACTTATATTAGTATTTGTAGGAGGATAATCTTTGATTAAAAATTAACCTTAGACATCCTCTTGACTAAGAAGAAAAATATGGAATAGAGCTAAGAAGACTTTTCAACAAATGAGAGATTATGGGGAATTCAAAGAATTTAGATTAGGGAAGACACATTAAGGCTAGCGTAGGTATTTCCTTGTTATAGTCAAGTTTTTAGTTTTTAATCACATATTTATGTCATTTTAAAGTTTAAAAGTTTGGGATAGGCATCAATGATCATTATTGAATTTTGCAGGTCCATTTTTTAACCTTGGGACATTTTAAAGTTTAAAAGTTTGGGATAGGCATCAATGATCATTATTGAATTTTGCAGGTCAATTTTTTAACCTTGGGACTTGGTTTTAGGACAAAATGTACATTGGAACTTGAAACAAAACCTAATGAGACTTTGATGATGAAATGGATAGCCAAGTATAACCATGGTTAATGTAGTTTTTTTATAGTTTTGTTAAATAGAACAATATATTGACCTCGCTAATGAACCTAGGTCTCATTGGTAAATTTTCAATATATCAAAAAGACTATTATATTAAATAGATTCATTATGCATTTTAAGAAGAATATATTTCATATATAAATAATAATATTAAATATCTCTTAGTGGATGGTTTTCATGTAGTAAAAGTTAGGGTTCGCCTATCTCCCAAGAACGACTTCACCTTTGTAGGGAGGCCAATCATCTACTCCTTGGTGCTTCCTCTACTATTAGGCTAGCATTTCCTCCCAACTCTAGGATGACATGGATAATAAAAATTATCAGGGACACACCCCTCTTATTCTTCCACTAGTCCTATGAGCACTCCAAATGATGACACTTCTCCAGATGACATGTCTTTATCCTTGTCCTCGTCGTCTTTGGGTTATCCCTTGGCGACAACGACATAATTTTCCTCTTGAACCTTTAATATGTAGTCAATCAATGAAGTTCCCCTTGATTGAGGTGGAACTACAAGTCCAAACAAAGTTTTGCTAGATTGTGATGAAATTTTCACTTGAACAGGGTGGGTTTATCCATGGTCCCTTTACAAATGAGGTATCAAGTTAAATAGACATTACTATGGAGAAATATTCTATGACTAAATATGCTTGAGCCAAAGTCATATTAAACTTTAACTATGGTTAAACCAAACATCACCTAATAAAATGAATATTTTCGTCCATTTCCATTATAGAAAGTTTTTGTTCATTTTCATTATAGAAAAAAACTCCATAGTTGAACCAAACATCACCTAATGCAATGAATGTCTCCATATTTATGAACATCCAGCTATGCCATGAGTGTCCATATCCCTATTGTAATGAGTACTAACTAATATGCAAACATCATTGATTCTTTACAGAGAGGACGAGTATACCTCTAATAAGTCAAAGACCATAATTCTCTTTTTTTCTTCAAATAAAAATATATGAAAAGACTGAAAGGACGAAAATTGAAGGCATATTAAAAGGAGACGATAAAACATAAATGGCGTCCATTCATTTTCCTTAGTACAATATAAAGAGAGCCCACTTGTAGTGAAAAATAATCCCATTATGACTATCGAAATGGAAAGTAGTTAGGGAATTAATACCTCGTTACTAGATTTGGCAGAAGTTAGATTTGGTTTCACTAACTAAACCGCTAGCTGTACTTGATCAATATAGCCCCTAGATCGTAGACGATTTAGGGGTTTCCGCCTGCTTCCCCATTTTGAGAACTAAATTTGACCATAGTTAGTGAGCCCGCCAGCTAACGGAACGGGAACAGACCCGCTCCCCCGTTGCAGTTAAATGCCCGTGACTGTAAAAACTAGTAGGTATGCCGTCGTTGTCGCTGTCTGTCACGTAAAATATTAGATGCTGGCGTGACAGAAAATTTCAATAGATGCTTCGACGTTAAAACGGATCTGGCAGTTGCCGTGCAAATTTGGTGGCATTTAACGTTAGGGTTTTGACGTTCAGTCATCGGGACCGGAGTGATGTGAGGCTTTCGTGCTGGAGCGCGAGTGGCTTAACAGAAACGTTCAAAAGACGTCCTGCGATGAATTCGACAGTGGAGTCCACAAAGAAAGATGAGTACGTCGTATGCCACGTGCCTATAGTTTGCCCACACCTTTCAAATACTTTGTACGCGGAGCGGCGGACCCGAAACTTTTCTACGTATAAATCGTCTGTGTGTTAAGGATATTGACCATCGGTCGGCAAGATGGGACTGTCCGACTGCATCTCGTCTCTGGTAAATTGTTTTTCAAAATTTTAGACTGTTTTGCATTATTATTTATCATATTGTGTAGAATCCGGTATATTTTTCAAGAAAGCAGTATTATTTGTCAATTTGTGTGAAATGCCGTATTCAAGAAAAGTATTTTAGCTTTTCAAATCGTGTGGAATCCGGGAGAAGTACATGTATTTATTAAAAAAGAGTGTTTATTAGCCGTATTATTTGTTAAATTGCGTGGAATCCGGTGTAAATTTATATACTTAGTGAAGAAATGTATTGATTAGCAGTATTATTTGTGAAACAGTGGAATCCGCCATAAATTTATATATTTATTATTAAATGTATTATTAGCATGATTATTTTTCAAATTGTGTGGAAATGCGTTATAATCAATTTTTGGATAATAGCGGAGCGTATAGGTACGCTGTAGTAGTGTAGACTGGCTTGTAGAGTACACAGTTTAGATATTAACCTAGATTATTTTTGCCATTCGCAGGCTGTCGCGTACTAATGGTAAAATGGGTACAGTTTCAAAGTAAACGGTTGATGTTGAGGCGCAGAGGCCGGGGCAGACACAGAAATAGGAATCGGAGAGCGAGAGTACTGCAGCGATTGTTGTTTACTTTTTGAGCAAGACGAGGATCAAAGAAGAATAAGGAAGAGGCCGAGAGAGGGAGATTATTGTCGAGCAGTAGAGGGAAAGAAAGAAGGAAAGAATGGGGCGAGGACGCGTCGAGCTGAAGCGGATCGAGAATAAGATTAACCGTCAGGTCACGTTTTCGAAACGCCGGAACGGTCTGCTGAAAAAAGCCTATGAGCTTTCTGTGTTATGCGATGCGGAGGTAGCACTGATAATTTTCTCGAGCAGAGGGAAACTCTATGAGTTCGGAAGTGCCGGGTATGGTATTGAAATCTTTGGACCCTTTTCTGGGATTTTGTGTTATAATATTAGAGTTGGAGAAGGCTGTGAGGGAGCGAATAGAGGTTGTGAAGTTTATTCCGTGATTTGCTTGAAAGGAAACCTTAAATTAGCTATAACTTTTGTGCACGTTCAAAAGACCTTTAAATTTTCTCCAGCTGGAGTGTATTTTGAGAAAATAAGCCGAATGCGTCCGAGATGCACATAATTGTAGCAAGCTTCAGTATATTTTCAAAGCATTTTTCAGAATAAGCTAGAAATGTTAAGAATTTTGTGAATCGGTAAAGCATTTGTAACTTACTCTGCAGATATGAAAAAAATAGTTAATTTATCGGTAAAGTGCTTGAAATAATAATCTGGACAAGTTAAATCTTCAATATTGCCTGTAATACACTTGGAAAAATTGGTAATTCTGTGAATCTTTAATGTATTGTCGACAATACGTTGATGAGTCCATACTCGAACCTAATATAACCCCGCGTAGGCTGAAGAATTATCGCGGAAGCATTTGACAGAGTAGATAAGCTTGTTAAAGGTCTCCAGCCACGCAAAATGAGCTGTAGGGCTTTGCTGAGTCTTGTTTGCCTTTATATTTCAAGAAATTCATAATCTTGTTCGATACGACTTATCAAGCGAAAACTTCAAGGAAATCAAACTGTTCGAGCCAAATTTCACAGACCTTTGTTTTGAATCAGATCTCAAGCGAAAGTCAAGGCACAGAGGAAAAGAGCACATTTACATATCGGCAATTGCTGAAACGCCAGCTGTTAAGATTGGCGATGTTCCTTTCTGAACTGTGCTAAGGCCTTCTCGACAACACGCGTGCGAGGCTTTGTCTCGTCACATGTCACCGCCGGTACTCATCGGACTAAATGCAGACAATCGTTTATTGCATAGTTGACTTTAAATGCACTCCAGTGCCTTCTGTGCAAACCCTAACCCAGCTATTAACTCCGTCTTCCCGTCTTTCCAGTAGTTTCACGTGTTTGCTTTGGTTTTCATCGCACTGTACATAAGTACTGGCAGAATCGACGAATGATGGAAAATGACTTATAGACACAAAAGTGTTTGGCCATACTCATTAGCCTTCTGAACAAACAGTGCAGAAAACGCTTTATTTGAGAATTATTGATTGGCTTTCAAATTTTCATTTGCATCGTGGAAAATGAAAATTCTAGCAGAAACGACTGTTTGAGAACTGCCATTTAGTATGAACGCGATCTCTGCTTGAGAAACGCCTGTTTCTAGCAGAAACGACTGTTTGAGAACTGCCATTTAGTATGAACGCGATCTCTGCTTGAGAAACGACTGTTTGAGAACTGCCAAATCAAATGTGAAGACCCACAGGTAGGACAAGAATTCTTACTTATGCCTCCTATGTCAATCGAACCATTTTTGTTTCGTTTTAGTTTTATATATGAATTATGGATTTCTATAAACAGTCAAAGCAAATCAACCAAAACCTGTGTATTTAGTTTTGTTGGATAAGCTAAAAATCCCGAATACCTTGATTTTGTTTTTAATCAATCGAACCATTTTTGTTTCTTTTTATTTTTATATATGAATTTTGGATTTCTATAAACAGTCAAAGCAAAGCAACCAAAACCTGTATTTAGTTTTGTCGGATGATCTAAAAATCACGAATACCTTGATTTTGTTTTTAATATTTATTGGAATTTACCACCACTTATATAATTTGAAAAAATTAAAATCATATTTTCAATTAAAATATATATATATATATATATATATATATATATATATATATATATATATATATAATTTATTTCGAAGTGACTTTTAATAATTTGGTTACATATTTTAAAAAAAATTAAAATTTTGAAATATATTTTTTTAGAAGTAAATAAACTTATTAATTGTTTTGCATATCTATTAAATAGATATTTTAAGATTATTAAATTATTTAGATGAATAGATTTATTATATTATATAAAATTTGCTCTATATTTTGATTAATTTATTATTCAAAAAACAACTGTAGATAGGAATGAATTTACTAAAAACATATTTTAAGATAGTTAATTATTTATATTAATAAATTTTTTTTAACAGTGAGAGAATTTATCATAACTCAGAACATTAGTTAATAGTGAGGACAATCATCATTGGTTGCTATCAGATAATGCTGGCTGATTCATCACTGTTATTCAAGGAAAATTATGTCACTTGGAATCTGCTGGTGGTTAGTAAGGGGCAGGCCTTCACTCCTGCCAAATGCCTCTTGGGGTGTTAACCTATTTCCTTGAGTAAGAGGAAGACTAGCTCATAACAAAAAATAAACAGTTTTAAATCATACTCCAAAACCAATTTATATTAATAAACCTATTCTTAAAAAGAAATAAATAAAATTAATAAATTAAAATAAATAAATAAATAAAATTAAAAATTAAAATAAATAAATAAATAAAATTAAAAATTAAAAATTAAAATTAGCAAAATTAAAAATAAAAAAAAATTGAAAAATTTCAATCATAATATAAAATATAATAGATTCAATGTAGAGATGAATCTGTATCTGTCTAAATTGTAAATAGAGTTTATAGTTGTAGTTGTTTAGAAATATACTCTGTTACATAGTAATATGTTGGGATAACAACAACAAAATGTATCTATTCAAGAGAGATATTATTATTTTTATTATTAATAAAGAAATAAAATATCATTTAAACATATAGGTTTTAAAAAAATTTGATCTTGATTTTGTTCAAATTTCAATTTCAATTAAGTGACTTGGTTTGATTTTTCAATTCAGTGTCATCAGTTAAAACATGTCATATTATTCATATTTACTTTTAAGTTTTAATCCATAACTTACTAACACATAAGGAAACTATTGTGTTTAGAAAGAATGTATAAATAAATCAATTAGAGTACTTTTGTGTGCCTTAGGTTTTTATAGATAAATACTCTTTGTTTGCAAAAAAAAAAAATTACAAAAATAAATGGGCTATGGAACACCAGATTGATTTTAGTGGTTTTTTTACCACAAATTTATATGATAATCAAAGTATAGATCCATTTTATAGATACTTTCTGTATGGATTTTTTTAGATAAATCTATTAAATTGTTGAAATGGTGCTAAGCAGATAATTCTACTAGCTAAGGGAAAAGATGGCTATTTTATTAAGTTGTAGTGAAAATGTGCTTAAGTTAATTAAAAAACCTTTTTACAGGTTTTCAATCCCAATTAGAAGAAATATTAGGACAGAAGGTTTTGGATTTTCTAGGTTTTTATAAATTAAACATTAAGACATAAGATTTTAGATTTTAAGTCTTTTTGCAGGTTTCAGGCTTTGCCTAACTAGAAGAAACATTAGGAGAGAGAGTGTTTTGGAGTTTAAACCTCTTTACAGGTTTTCAATTCCAACTAAAAAACATTAAAAGAGAGGATTTTGAAAAAGTTATATCCTTTTCTAAGTTTCTATAAATTAAATATTATTAGACTTTCAATTTTAATTAGAAGAAAAATTAGGAAAGCCGGTTTTGGAGTTTAAACCTCTTTACAGGTTTTCAATCTCAACTAAGAGAAACATTAAGAGAGAGGGTTATGGATTTTGAAAACGTTATATTCTTTTCTAAATTTCTATAAATTAAAAATTGAACATTGGAAGAGATGGTTATGGATTTTGAAAACGTTGTATTCTTTCCTAGATTTCTAGGAATTAAAAATTGAATATGGGAAAAGAGAGGGTTTTGGATTTTGAAAACTATATTCGTTAGATTTTTATAAATTAAAGTGGGAAAAGTCTGGAGTAGGGGAGAGAGGGTTTAGGATTTTGAAATCTTTGTATTTTTTCTCGATTTTTTTAAATTAAAGTGGGGGAAGTCTGGAGTAGGGGAGAGAGATAAAGCGGAAGAGTCTGGAGTAGGGGAGAGTGGAGAGATAAAGCGGGAGAAGTCTGGAATAGGGGAGAGAGGGTTTTGGATTTTGAAAACTTTACATCTTTTCTCGGTTTTTTTAAAATTAAAGTGGGAGAAGTCTGGAGTAGGGGGAGAGAGATAAAGCGGGAAAAGTCTGGAGTAGGGGAGAGATACAGCGGGAGAAGACTGGAGTAGGGGAGAGAGGTTGTAAAGTTTATTTCGTGATTAGGGGAGAGGAGAAAGAGCTTGCAAACTCGTAAAGTTTATTTCGTAATTTTATTAATCGAAAACTTTAAATTAACTAAACCTTTTGTTCAAGTTCAAAGTCCTTTAAATTTTCTCGTGCTGGAGAGTATTTTGATAAAATACGCTGAATACGGCCCAGAAGCAGAAGCAATTTTCCAGAGGTTCGTTATATTTGCAAAGCATTTGCACAATGATGCTTTGGATGAAATGTCTGATGTAGATAGTTTAAATGAGAAAAGGGGGTTTTGACTTTCAGATTTGGGTTTTCCTCAAGACATATTTTATAATATATTTAACATTATCAGGTAGACTTTATTTTTTTTATAAAAGTTAACTAATCATAATAAAACATTTCAAAGAGTCCCCTGAGGTGTAGGACAATCAGTGATGGAGTGTGTTGTTAAGCCACTCCGTGATGTTAAAGTTACCGGTTCGAAACCTGCAGGGACAAAAAATCCAACCATATTAAGAGTTGGTGTGGCGCACAAATTAACAAACAAAAAAAATAAAACATTTCAAATAACTAATTAAAATATAAATATTGAATGCCTCTTGACAAATATCGATAATTCTATCGATCACTGAACAATGCTTGAAGGTAACATAATCCACGGTAGACGGAAGAAATTATCACAGAAGTAGTGGAGAGACTATAGGTTTTGTAAATCCGTTAAGTAGGGCTTTACTAATTCTTGCTCGCAGAAATTCATAATAATTTTCGATACTGTTTTATCGAGGAAAACTTCAATAGTTTGCCTTTATGAAGGCCTTTGTCAATATGCTCTTTATCAAGGCCTTATTCAATATGCTTCGATACTATTTATTCAGCTAAAATTTGAGGGAGCTTCTCCTGCCTCTGGCTGTCCTCATCGGCGATTGCTGTAACGTCAGCTGTGAGAATTGACGATGTTCCTCTCCGAACTTTGCTAATGCGTTTTCAACCACAGGCGTGCGAAGCTTTGTCTTGTCACATGACACCGCTGCACTCACCAGTTGTCTTTAAATGCTGTTTCTAGTGATGTCTCTCCAACCCTAACCATGCTATTAAGTCGTTTTTTCCGTCTTACCAGTAGTTTCACGTGATTGTTCCGCTTTCGTCGCAGAGGTACGAGCAGAATCTATGAATGATGGAAAGTAACTTCATAAACAAACCTTCTCTGTTTTCCCCTACAAGGATTAGCCTTTTGACCAGACAATGCGGTAAACGTATTTGTTTTTTAATAATTATGTTCCCTCCCACATCAATTTTTTTCCTATTTTAATTTGTTATCTTCCCTCCATACAAAAATCAATGTTTACATGAAGATGGAGAACTGGCACGTAGCGACATTCAATATGAATACAATCTTAACGGAGAAATCTAATACCAGAAATCAAACGCTAAGACCACTAGTATGCCAGGAATTCTTCAAACACTATGAATATTAGAATGGATATTTTAGCAGGTATATAAATTGTCATTGAATGTTTAGTTTTCCTTCTTGTTGAATTTCTGTTTTTTAAAAGACATTTTAAGTAATAAAAACTAAAAATTAAATGACACCATGATTAACGAAGTTCTGTTATAAACAGTTAATATATAGGAGCGTTATAATTGTACGACGAAATTAGTTGCTGAGAAACATATTATGCTGCACAATAACATGTTTGGATTACAGCAGCAGATTGCATCTAGTCTCACCCCAGGATGCATAATCAGGCTGCAGAGAGATGCCAAAGAAAGAAAATAGCACTAGAACTTCTAGGTTTTTAATTTGGACCTGCCTTTGTTCAAATTTCAGTTAAGAGCTGTCTGGTCTCGGCATTGTATTAAGATAGGATTAGTTACACCAAATAAAATTGGGTTGATGAACTCCGATACACCAGTCACCAGTCACCCGTCAGAGAGAATAATAAATGGACTCCATTTGTTTCAAGAAAATCATTTATATTTGTAGATAAATGCCTGCTGACATTTACAGGTTAAGATTCAAGTATAATAAATAGGCTACTGAGCATCGGCCGGCAGGGCAGTGGAAGAGTTGTTCTAGCGGTGGTTCCTTGCATGCAAGTTTGTTTGATTGACAAACTGACGAGGCTAGTATGCATAAATAAATCAAATGGGGCCCGTTGTCTGCTTAAAGATTTATTGGTAAATGCCCATTGCCTGCAAATACGCACGGGTTAAGAAGAATAGATGGGCTAGTGAGAGGCAGGTTATTAGATTGTTGGATTTTCTCGTCCACCATCCCTATTGAGTGTGGGTTAGGGAAAGGCTTCAACACGGTAAAGGGAGGGTGGCAGAGATGGTGGTTTCGCTGGCTGGTAGTGCAAAACTGCTTGGGATAGCTGTAGAGCTTTTGGTTTTTGGGCTGGTTTTCCATCCCAACTAGAGTCGGAATCATATGGGGAAATGGTTTTGGATTTTGAAAACTTTAAACCCTTTTCTGGGCTTCTTATAAATTAGAGACGGAGAACAGCTGGATATGAAGTATGAGGGAGTTGTAAAGTTTATTTTGTGATTTTCTTGTATGAAAACCTTAAATTAGCTCAACCTTTTGAGAGCGTTCAAAAGGCTTTTAAATTTTCTCCGTAGGGGAGTATTTCGAGAAATAAGCCGAATACGCCCTAGCAGCATA
>ML788727.1:0-13252 GCA_009831015.1 Picea engelmannii
TGGCGGCCTCCTCTGTGTCTCAACATCTGTTCTGAACTGAGTGCCAGCTCCGTGTTTCAGCATCTGCATGAACCGTGTAACTGCTTCGTGTTTCGGCATATGCATCCTCGGACTGTGTAGCAGCTCCGTGTTTCGGCATATGCATCCTTGGGCTGTGTAGCAGATTCCGTGTTTCAGCATCAGCTCAACAGCGGCTTGGGCAGTTCTGTGTTTCAGCATCGGTCTGAAATACTATTCTGCAAATATGGACACTTCTGCACTTCTAATCAATGGTTAGGTTCAAAAGTAATGTAAAGTATTATGAAAAAYGGATTAAGCATAAAATAATGAGAAAGGACGTTGTATACCTTGGAATGATCAGGTGAAATGATAGTATAAGTCAAAATGCAGGTGATGAAGGGTAAAATAATAGCAAAAAGTATGGGCAAAAAGGGTACAATATGTGGTCCTAACACCACACAATAATGATGGACACGTTCTACAACAATGCATGCATGCTACACTTGTTGTAACATATCCAACCCTGAGTTGAGCCACACCACACAAAATATTGACTTCTGGCACAAATTTGATACTAGAGTGTCACGTCCTTTTAACCACATAGGATGACAACACAATGCAAGTACTTCTTTTGTCACAATAGACTTACAATTCTCTTGGAATTTATGCCTTTACAACTTCAATATATTAATACAATAATTCTTACCATCAACAAGTATTAAATATCTTGGATATTATCTCATTAACTTAAATTCCCTACATATGAATACCATGTATGCAATTGTAGATCTAACAACATATATAAACCATGTAAAAATATATATAATCACAATAACATATTGAATACATTACACGTAGTAAAAATTATACAATTACATATAAGGACACTTATCTTTTATGTAAATCACTAACTGCATGCAAACCTCAGATGTTCCTCCCAGCCATAGACTTTGTTTCTCATAAAATTTTAGCAACAAGTCACCCTCGAGTTGAGACTAGAAATACACAAGGGAAGGTTTCCTAGGCCACAATAAGGTTCTTACTCAACATTAATCCCAGGTAAAGGTGCCAACTACTCCAACTAGCCTACAAAATCTCATTTCCCACATGTGTTTCCCACTCTAGGAAGTGTGCCCCTTCTCTTCTCAATAATCCTTCAGTTTCCCCACTTCGCTTTTGGAGCTTCAACAATAGGCCAAACATAAATTCTTAGATCTCTGCAACTATTTTTCAATGCACCATAAAATAGTCTTCAACGGTTCTCTTACAAGAGAGAGTGACTTCCCTTAGGTCTGACAACCCACTTCTTCAACATACATGAGCCTGAAAACCCACCTCTTTAGTCCCATATCTCATCTCTCTTGTTATCAACAACTCCTTGATGTTTCCATGTGCATGTGTAAGAATTCTAAGGCCGTAAGGTATGGATGGAAGGGTTATTCCCTTCCAACAACTAGGAAAAATAATAACATATCTGATGATGATGATGATCATGCATGAGAATGGTCATGGATGAAGATGGTGGCAGAAATATGGAAGATAAAAGTTTTCCAAAACACACTAAGTCTCACAATATATCTGCATGTCCCCAACGAGACACTTGTCTTCATGAAGCTTCATGATCTCCACTTGTATATGTTCCCCCACTCTTGGAACTTAAATAAATAAATCTCAATATTTGGACTTTAGAAAATATTAAAATAGTATTTCCTTTACTTAAGTCCCCTTGGCTTAGCTCCTCATCTAAGACCTTTAGCCCCCTTTTCCCTCTATTAGAGTTCTTAGTCCCCCTTATTCTTTCACCTGATTTCTTTGCAACAATGATGCATTTTACTTTTAATATGAGTGATACATATAAAAATATCGTGTAATCATATGGGCAATCTAGCCATCAAACATATGTATAATGGAACTTAGGCTCAAAATATATCGAGTCACCAATCTACATGTACAATTACATCTCGGGGTTCACCCTAGGGGTACTACATTCCATTCCCCCTTAATTATGCATTGTCCTCAATTCATTATATACATGTACAAGAAAAATTCTTCAGAAATCTCCAAAACAATGTGGGTACTCTTCTCGCATGGAATCTTCATATTTTGAGGTTGCATATTCATAATTGTACTGTAACACACCTGACCCCTAAATGCTCTTTTAAGGGGTGGGGCATCATAATTTCGTTTTCCTTAACTCTCTCAAATCCTAATTTCAAGATTTCTATCATGTCCTTCTCATCCAAAAGTCTCCAAATGTAGATTCCCTCTTCCTTCTAGGAATGTGTGACCTCTCGGTCTAGGATCATTTAATCACTTTAGTCGAATCGACTCTTTGGGTCCTTGCTAAAAACTAAATCAATCTTCACAATTCCCCCTTCTCCAAGATGCAGGTTCTTCCAAACTGCGGGCTCTTTCCTAGCCCCTTTGAAGAATTCAAACAATAGGCGCCAGATTTCCATGCTAGGCCCCTTCCTTCATATGACCTCGGGCTGTGACCCGACGCCTACTCAGAGGGCTCTTCAGAGATTCAGGCTTCGAGATTTTTCACTTCACCACTCACCAATTTTCCTGAACTTCGAACTGGCGAAGTTCCAAAATGATGTGAGAGGGATCGGGGGTCCCTTCTCCTTTCCCATATCAAAGACCCACAGGAACTTTGGGCTCCAGCACTTCGGTGAATTTCAAACCACTTATCCACAAAACCTCTAGAGTGACGATATCCAAAGTTCACAATCCAACACCACGTGTACTCAGAGAATTGATGACTCTGATTCACTTCGGAACTCCGAGCTTCAACAATTCCCGAGTCTTCACACACAAAAACCTCGAGAGTGAAATCCTTCCGTAGTGTCAGATCTTCTAACACACATCCTCCTCTATTAATGACATGATTGACTCTGACACTTCTTCCTTCAGGATTTCTCCATATACATGACCCCACTTTCTCCGAAGTGGTAGATCTTCCACCACGCACCCTTTTTCCAACGGATGAATGAGATTACTTCAGTTCTCTAGCCTTTAGGAATCCTCATTCCTTCATACTTCAATTCTCCCATAGTCGATTAGCGTCAGACTAACCACAACCTATATTTGACAGTCTAAGGGTGTCTACATGACCCCATAAATCTACGACTCGTAACTTCCACTTAAGGGTCACTTGGGTCCCATTGTTGGGCCATTTCTAGAGGGACATATCCCAAAATACTCTGATAAGAATACATGGCACCTGCATCAGGTCACCAATTTCCCCTTACCTTTCCATGAGGTCTCCATACCTAGCAATGCCATCACTTGACATGTGGGACCCCACATGCTCTCGATATGATACACGTGTCCCCATAATCAAACAATCAAGAGAGGTCCCGAAGGATCCTTAGATCCACGTTCTGAATGACTTCGTGAATCTAGACTTTGGGGGTTTTGACATTACAAAATCCATGTCCTTCTGAAGCAGTCAACGTCAGGCTGACTACATCGTAGATTCGACGGTTGGGATAGTTCCCAGGCATCCTTAAATCTATAACCTAGATTAACTTTGGGCTTCGGGACTTCGGAGGATGCATCTCCATTATGACAAATACCAAAGTTCTTCGGACTTGAGAAGACTGAAGGAGTCGAGGAGTTAACACCTATGCCCATCCTTCAAATCCAATGGTCCTGACATAACTTGGGACCTCCCGAACGGATCTCGTTCGCTCGTATTCCAAACAAAAGGATCTTCCCTTTTGAGACTTGAATCTCGCTATCCTTTCTGAGCTTCATCAGTTCTAAATGAATTAGGCATGGGTTCACTCTTTGCGCTCTTTCTCCTGAGCTTAAAAAACTCTTTTTTCCTAGGATACTCAAAACAACTGGGAGTATCAACATGCATAAGGGGAAACTATGTGCAAGGTCGATGAACTCACAATTCATCTGCTTAAACTTGAGCCACTACAGGGCTCAAGCATTTACATATACACACCATATAGTTCTTTACTTTCTTAAATACACAATCAAGAAAAGATAAAGGGATACAGTCTAATAATCAAGAAAACATGCACATCCCTGCAACATTCATAGGATATCCAACCTTAATCTATAGTTACAATTCAATTACACAAGATATGAGAATACTTATCTGTTACAGGCTGCAACCAACTAACTGAGTGTGTGTGTTCGCCTTTCCACCCAACCATAGGCTCATAGGCATTCATTCTTATCACTTTGACCACCCCTGTGCCAAGCAATGATATCACTAGGGAATTAATGCCAATTCTCAATGATCCTTTCTCTTTCACATCTTCTGTGAGGTTTATCAGATGATTCCCCACCATCAAGATCGTGACTTTCTACTCAAGTATCATTCTTTGCATACTCTCAAAGATTTATTTCTCTATGTTGGCCCTCGACCAAGTTTTGAGGAAACCTTGGTCAGGTTTGGACCACCTTTTGGACTTCGACGCGATGGTCGAAGATGGAGTTCCATGGCGGAGATGAGATCATGGATATCACTTGTTTTATGGGCTATGTGGACCCAACAAGGGGTTCTTTAGGGTTTTTTAATGGGTTATGGGATATCGAACCATGGGTTTACCCATGTGTTAGCGTCAGAAGTCACTCCTGGATTGCTTGCAGGAGCAGAGCCTGACACCCATCAGTTTAATGTCACGATTTGTTTGAAAGGGGTGATCAAATGGAAGCAAACTCGGAACAGTCGTCTCAACTCAGAAACTAGGCTAGGCATGCATGAACGAGTGAGGTCTTGATAAACTTCAAACAGTGAGTTGCAATAAAGGGTGAGTAAGGGGAAGACTTCATGAGAAGGGTGCAAGGGTCTGTTGTAGGCATCAAGCTTCTAACAGACTGTGAGAGTAGGCATCTGAAAACAAGATATTCTTACTTCCAAATACGGGAAACCAGAGAAAATAGCAATGCAACAATAAATCATTTATCATAACATAACTGTGTTAATCCATGCGAAGCCTTCGATCATGAACTCTCCAACAAGAGATGAAACATAGATGAAAAAGGAAAACTGTCTGTCATAAACCAATTAGTCTCAAACACTGATACATAACCCAGAAAGCTAGAATGTTTACTGAAACTTTACAGCCGGGAGCTTAGCTCTACCATCGATAGATACAAAAATGGAGAAAATGCCTTCATATACTCAGGACAACAACAACAGTGGAACCGAGACATTGCATTGAAAGATTTTCGTCTGCATGGCTTCTGATAGTCAACCTATGAAAGATCGTGCAACATATGTTAGACGCAATCTAACTCTTTGACAGTTCCAACAGCGAATCGACATGCCTTTAATTCATTGTCGTGCTCTCCCATTATGGTGGAGGCGATGTCTAACCACCACCAACCGCTTCAATAACTACTTTGTTGGGATTGAGAACGGCTTGGCCAACTCAGCACTTTGGGATGTGGAACACTCCTCGCGCTGCCACCTGGGCTAACTGAATGGCTTGAAAGATGGACATGGAGGCCAGCAAAGAAGGCGAGGCTCGGTAACAGAGTGATAGGGTCACAACCGCAGGGGTGAAGTGAGGAGCGATGAGGTGTGAGAGAGGTGGCAGGGGATGACACATGTGGCGGAATATGATAAGTGGAAGGTATAGGACAAGGCCTAATGGGTGCACTTGTGGTAGGAGGCTGTCGTGGAAAGAGATGGGACACATGGTAGGTGATGAATGGATTGGGAAAGGGACCATGTGTACCAAGAGAGGGGGAAGCGAAAGATGTCGGAATATGAGGAGAGGGCAGAAGGGCGCGAGCCTCATCGCACGGCCAGGAGGAGGACAGGTCTATAAACTGACATGACGGGGAGGAGGCCCACTTTTCTAAATGCGGGGCAGCTGAGAATGATGGGGTCGCAAGAGCACCATTGATCCGGGCGCTGAGATCTCGGCCGTCAGAAATTTGTGACCCCGATTCCGGACCCGCCCCTCGCTTAAAGGTAGAAAGGCAGGGGGGGTCCGGAATTGCCTTTAACGCCGTTGATCCGGGCGCGCTGATCTGGACCGTTGGAGAGATGCGCCCTGGATTCCGGACCCCCCCCCCCTCTTTAAAGTTAGAAAGGTGGGGGGGGGTCCGGAATCGCATCTGCGCCATTGATCCGAGCGCCGTGATCCTCTCCGTCCAGACTTGATTTTCGTTTAATCATGGGCGCATTAGCACCCGAACTTAGGACAAGTGGGTTTTTAACCCATTCCTTTTCATTCTAACCCCCTTACAATAAATATCGCTAACATCTGGCTCCATGGGGGATAGAGTCGTCCCTATGATGCTCTAAGAACTCTTTTGTATATTCAGTGCCTTTGCTGTTGGGATATGGAGTCATTTATTAGTCCGAAAAACAAAAACAGAAACACTATGTACAAAACAAAACAAAAAGAGCCAATTGTGGCTCACAAAAAACACTTTTTCAAGAAATGCCCATTCACTGGGCCATTAAAAAATTCTTCGCCTTCCAGATCCTGCAACATGTAAGTGTTGTTTGAACATGCTTCAAGGATATTGAAAGGCCCCAACCAGAGGGCGTCAAATTTACTGTGTTTTCCCTTGTCTTTCCTGGGTGCATCCCACTTGAGTACCAGGTCACCCTGCTTGAATTCTTTCTTTTTGCTCTTCCTGTCAAAAGCCTGCTTGATCTTCTACTGATGGTTGTAGGCCCTATCCATGACCTGTTCTCTGATCTGCTGCACTTCCACCATCTGGTGAATTCTTCTGATCACATGGTTAGGCTCTTCTTCAAGGTCCTGGAGGAAATTTTCCACAGGTAAGGCAAGCTGAGTGGGGAAAATGGCCTCTATTCCATAAACAAGTTGGAAAGGAGAGATGCCCAGGGACTTCTTGGTTGTTACCCGATCAGCCCAAAGAGAAAATTTGAGCTTTGAGTCCCAGGCCCTCTGATTGTCCTCCAGTAGCTTTTTGATAAGCTTGATCAGGATTTTATTGGAGGAATCTGCCAGTCTATTTCCTTGAGGATAGTATGGAGTAGAGTGAACCAATGAAATCCCAAATTGTCCACAAAATTTGATCAGAGGCTCAGACCTGAAGGGGGAGGCATTGTCAGTGACAATCCTACTTGGGCAACCAAATCTGGCTATGATGTCTTCCAAGAGGCTGATGATTAGTTTGTGAGAAGTGCTCCTGGTGGGGACAGCCTCTATCCACTTGGTGAAATAATCAGTGGCAGTGAGGATCCATCTGTGCTGGCCACTTGATGGAGGATGAATCTCTCCGATGAAATCCAATCCCCACTACTGAAAGGGTGCCGAAACTACCACAGGATTTAATGGCAGATATTTGAGTTGTTGCTTTCCTGAGAACTTCTGGCATTTAATGCAAGCCCTGACTTCCCTGCAGACATCAGTAAACAAGGTAGGCCAGTAATACCCAGCCTGGAGGATCTTGTGGGCTGTGGTCTTCCAAAAATGATGACCTCCACAGAGACTGCTATGGAAATTGAACATCACCTTCTGGGCTTGCAGCGGGTCCAGGCATCTTAACAGTACTCCCAGAGGGTCTCTCCAATACAAGGCTCGGTCAATGAGACAATACCTGACTTCTTTGAGCTTCAAAGCTCTAGCCCTACTCTTTCCTAATCCGCTAGGGGGATTTAATTCTAGCAGAAAATACAAGATATCCCTGTACCAGGGACATGATGCTAGGGGTATGACAATCTGAGAATTCCTACTGGATGACTCAGCTTGCTCATTAATGAAGTTAATCCCCAAAGTCTTTCAATTGGATTCAGCCAGCAGCTTGGCCAAACCTTGCCCCTTTATCAACTTGGTGGGCTTAATCTCCAAGTCAAATTCCAGGATCTTAGCGATCCATTTACCCCTTCTCCCGTCTATGTCAAGCTGTATAAGAATGTCCTTCACAGAGGTTGAAGGGACATATGCAGTGATCTTTGAGTGCAAAACATAGATCCTGAAAGCTTTGAGAGCTTTCACCAATGCATAGGCCTGCTTCTCCATGATCTCATATCTGAGTTCAACATCTCTCAAGGCCTTGCTGTAGAAAGCAATAGGTTGCTCTCTCCCTTGATCGTTTTTCTGCAACAAGATTGATGCTACTGAGTCATTAGAAGCGAATGAGAAAATCAGGAAATCTTTAGAATAATCGGGACTGATTAGCACAGGTGCCTCAATCAATGCTTTCTTTATTTGTGCAAAAGATTCCCTGGGTTCAGTAGTCCATTTTATTTCATGGCCCTCCCTGAGCATGGCTATGATGTGTTTCACCAGTTCGGCAAAGTTCGAGACGAATCTCCTCAGAAAGTTAACCTTCCCCAAAAATTCCTGAACTTCTTTCTTAGACCGGGGAAGTGATAGGGCCTGAATCGCTTCCACCCTACTTGGGTCAATCCTTACTCCCTCTACTGACACTATATGACCTAGTAGCTTTCCCTCTTTCATAGCAAACAGTGATTTCTTGGGGTTTAAAGATAGGCCATACCTTCGACACTTCAGGAAAACTCTTTTTAAGTGACAGCAGTGCTCTTTATCAGTCTTAGAGAAGACTGTGATGTCATCCAGATATATCACCACAAACTGATCCTTCTCCCCGATGAAGGCTATATCCATGGCCCGCTGAAATCTTGCTCCTGCATTCATCAGTCCGAAAGGCATTTTGGCATACATGAATGTACCCCAAGGAGTGGTGAAGGCTGTTTTTTCTCTGTCCTCAGGCATGACTGATATCTGATTGTATCCCAAGAAACCATCAATCATGGATATCCTGGATGCGCTAGTGACTCTCTGCAATATATGTTCCATGTTGGGCAGGGATAATTGTCCTTCCTCGAACTTCTGTTCAGGTTCCTGAAATCGACACAGAGTCTGATTTCTCCATTCTTCTTCCTCACTGGGACCAAATTGGCCACCCAGTCAGAGTATCTCAAGGGGACAATGATTTGGGCATCTAGCAGCTTCTTCACTTCCTTCTCCATGACAGGTAGCAGCATGGGATTTATTTGTCTCAGCTTCTGTTTGAATGGCTTAGCCTCTTCTTTTAGTGGGATTTTGTGCTCAATGACTGACGTGTCATATGTCTTGAGGTCTTCGTAGGTCTATGCAAACACATCAACAAACTCCCTCAACAACTCAGTATATTCGGATCTCTGCTCCTCAGTCAAACTCCTTGACAACTTGACTAATTTAGGCTCCTCAGGTGTGTGTGTGAGCTGTAGTAAACTGGAGCCTAAATCAGTGTCCAAGGCATAGATGGGATGATTGGTAGGGTTGGCTTCATCACTGATTATGTAGGCCAGTTGGGCTTCTCTGTACAGTCTCCTATGTTCCCCTCCAAAGATTGGAATGGTGGCATATGTGAGGTCCATTTGCAAGGTTCGCCCCAGTCTCTTTATCCAGGATCTTGACAACAGCATGCCAAACTTAGGGGGGACGTCAGCTACCACAATATCCATGACCATACTCTTCATGGGAAGTTGAAACAAGGAAACTACCAGATCCTTGATGACTCCCAAACACTGAACCCTCCTGGAGTCGAAAGAATAGAGGTCATGATAGGCTCGGGTGACTTCTAGTCCTAATTCCTCCATGACAGTTTTGGGAATGAGGTTGTGGGAGGCCCCTGAGTCCATAAGGAAATTATGCATCACTTTGTCATGTATGTTCAGGGATGTGTAGAAGGGAGGGGATGACTCATCTCTGTCTTCTACCATGGGACCTAGGACAACTGCAGGCCTTTCATCTTGGAGGTTTATGGAGTCTGTGAGAGGGTATGAGGCTTCAGACTTTAACAACTCAGAGAAGCACTTTTTGAATTCCCCATGTTTAATTAACTCAGTGAGTGGCACAGGAATTCTGATCTTTTGAATCTCATGTTCGAAATTAAAAGAAGACATAGGCTTTGGGATTTCTTTAATTTCAGGAACATGATTATGGACAATGGGAGAGAAAGGTTGAGCCCTCTTACCTCTGTGGGCATATGCTACTTCATTAGCAGGCCTCTTTGTTCTATTGGATGGCTCAGGAACGTCGGGTGTTGTTGCCCTTTTGTCGGACCTCAGGTTGTACCTACCTCGACCGCCACCAGCTTTGTCTCCCTTGCTCAATTCATTTAGCTGACCATCCATGAGAGACTCTTCATAAGCAGTCTGAGTGAGATGAGGGAAAGGAGGAGCGTCTTCTAAGCAGTGGATTTTAGGCTTGGGCTCGTCTGTTTCCCCTTCTTCTTCATCAGCCACCAGATTGTTCTGGAAGGGAGCCTGAAATCTTTGGTCGTCTCTATCCCTTCCCCTCTCTCTGTGCATAGTCGGGGGAGAAATATTATTTGGCCTTCTAAAACCCCCTTTATTTTCGGTGTTCTGAGGGCCCTTATACATTTTCTTCCTTTCCACCTTCAATCTCTCCACCTCTTCTTTAAGGAAGTTCATAACTTGGGTCAGCTCATTTACTTGAGGGTGGGGCAGTGATGGGCCGGAAGCCGAGGCTTCCGACTTTTCCTTTCTTCTGTCTGTGTCGGCCTGGTTCCTCAGTCTGTCAGCTACCAATATGTTGGATTCCACTTCTATAGCTGCATCTTGCATCTGAGCTAAAGAGGTGGCTCTTCTTTCTCTTAACACGAGACAAAAATCAGGGTCAAATGCACCAGCATAGGAAATTTGAGCAGAGGCCTCTGAGGGTTTAATCTCTGCAGGAATCTTGTTGTACATCTTATTAAATATTTTGGAGAAGTCTGAGACAGACTCTCCTTCCATCTTCTTCAGAGACCCAAACTCCGTCATGTAATACATATAATCCTTCCTGTCTCCCCATTGTCTCAGGAAAACACTATCCAGAGCCTGAATTCCAGCGATAGATCCGGGGGCTAGCCCTCTAAACCATTTCCTAACCTCACCCTCCAGCCTCTGGACAAAGACTCTCATCCAGACATCTTCATTTTCAATATTTAGGTTGTCTGCATAACTGTAAAAAGCAGCCAAGTGCTCCTCAGCAGTTATGTCTCCCTCCCCACTAAACTTGGGCATGTACTTCAAGTAGTCTCCAGCAGGGAGAGGATTCATAGGATGTGGTAGGATTAAAGGGGCATATCTAGCAGCAACTATGACATCCATTCTATTTAGAGGGGGATTAGCACCAGCCATAGGGATATTGGGTAGAGGAGAACTCGGAGGAGAAGGGGTACGGACGGGAGATGTCGAAACAGAGGTTCTTGGAGGAAACAACGGAGAAAACAGAGAGAGAGCCAAGGGACCTGAGTGTGCAGATGCTTCTCTCTGTGCAGTAGCAGCAACAAAAGGAGGGGTGGTGAAACCTCTAGAAGCTTGAGGTCTGTGATGAGGCACAACCTCTAGGGAGGGGGGAGTGACAAGGATCTCTCTTTCTGATACCAGTCCAGGGGGAGAAAATTCAGCAGGAACACTCCCGAAATTTAGAAAACGGGAAACCTCAGAGGAAGGACGACTAGGAAGCTGAGAATAAGAAAATGGAGTTCTCACGGAAGGGGAAGGCGCATTACCTGTTTCAACGATGGAAACTTCTTTCGCAGAGCTCTTTCCCTTTTTGCGCACCGCTTCCAAGTCAGCCTCTGGTGTAGCTAAAGGCAAGTGTGGATTAGACCTCGTGTGTCTGCCTCTCGAAGCCACAGTTGATAGAGCAGGTTCTTCCCAGCAGAGTCGTCACAATGGAGTCACCAGGTGCACAGTAGCAATCTTCAAGTTCTGATATCTGATGCACCTTCAAAATCAGTTGATCTTTGTCGTTCAATCTCGGGGAAAATGTTCAACTTCATCCCCGGCAACGGTGCCAGAAATGTTAGCGTCAGAAGTCACTCCTGGATTTCTTGCAGGAGCAGAGCCTGACACCCATCAGTTTAATGTCACGATTTGTTTGAAAGGGGTGATCAAATGGAAGCAAACTCGGAACAGTTGTCTCAACTCAGAAACTAGGCCAGGCATGCATGAACGAGTGAGGTCTTGATAAACTTCAAACAATGAGTTGCAATAAAGGGTGAGTAGGGGGAAGACTTCATGAGAAGGGTGCAAGGGTCTGTTGTAGGCATCAAGCTTCTAACAGACTATGAGAGCAAGCATCTGAAAACAAGATATTCTTACTTCCAAATGCGGGAAACCAGAGAAAACAACAATGCAACAATAAATCATTTATCATAACATAACTGTGTTAATCCATGCGAAGCCTTCGATCATGAACTCTCCAGCAAGAGATGAAACATTGATGAAAAAGGAAAACTGTCTGTCATAAACCAAGAAGTCTCAAACACTGATACATAACCCAGAAAGCTAGAATGTTTACTGAAAATTTACAGCCGGGAGCTTAGCTCTACCATCAATAGATACAAAAATGGTGAAAACTCCTTCATATACTCAGGACAACAACAGCAGCGGAACCGAGACATTGCATTGAAAGCTTTGCGTCTGCATGGCTTCTGACAGTCAACCTCTGAAAGATCGTGCAACATATGTCAGACGCAATCTAACTCTTTGACAGTTCCAATGGCAAATCGACGTGCCTTTAATTCATTGTCGTGCTCTCCCATTATGGTGGAGGCGATGTCTAACCACCACCAACCGCTTCAATAACTGCTTCGTTGGGATTGAGAACGGCTTGGCCAACTCAGCACTTTGGGATGTGGAACACTCCTCGCGCTGCCACCTGGGCTAACTGAATGGCTTGAAATATGGACATGGAGGCCAACAAAGAAGGCAGGGCTCGGTAACGGAGTGATAGGGTCACAACTGCAGGGGTGAAGTGAGGAGCGATGAGGTGTGAGAGAGGTGGCAGGGGATGACACATGTGGCGAAAGATGATAAGTGGAAGGAACAGGACAAGGCCTAATGGGTGCACTTGTGGTAGGAGGCTGTCATGGAAAGAGATGGGACACATGGCAGGCGATGAATGGATTAGGAAAGGGACCATGTGGACCAAGAGAGGGAGAAGCGACAGATGTCGGAAGATGAGGAGAGGGCATAAGGGCGTGAGCCTCATCGCACAGCTAGGAGGAGGACAGGTCTATAAACTGACATGACGGGGAGGAGGCCCACTTTGCTAAATGCGGGGCAACTGAGAATGATGGGGTCGCAAGAGCGTCGTTGATCCGGGCGCTGAGATCTCGGCCGTCAGAAATCTGCGACCCTGATTCTGGACCCCCCTGCTTAAAGGTAGAAAGGCAGGGGGGGTCCAGAATTGCTTTAACGTTGTTGATCCGGGTGTGCTGATCTGGACCATTGGAGAGATGCGCCCTGGATTCCGGACCCCCCCCCCCCCCC
>ML788727.1:13325-29255 GCA_009831015.1 Picea engelmannii
TGATCCGAGCGCCGCGATCCTCACCGTCCAGACTTGATTTTCGTTTAATCATGGGCGCATTAGCACCCGAACTTAGGACAAGTGGGTTTTTAACCCATTCCTTTGCATTCTAACCCCCTTACAAGAAATATCGCTAACACCATGCTTAGGCCTTTTTGTAAGGAATTGTAAAAGTATAAATAGATAAGAATGATATAGAGACAAGAATCAATTTAAGAGTGGGAAGTAGCTAAGTGCAAGTAGTTCTAAGTTTCTTTGTGCAACAAAATGTGTATGTAAGGCTGCATGCTCGATAAAAAAGTTGAATTTGTGCCTTGACCTAGTTTTGGGAAGGAGGATCTGCTGCTTAGTGCGCAGATCTCCTGTTCGACGCGAAGTTGGGCTCTGTGGCTCAGTGTACAAGAGAAGATGAATGTAAGAGATTGGAGAATAATTAAGAAGACGAAGCAGTTGGTGGACATAACCCCACACTGGCATGAACCACATATATCTTGTGTCTTTGGTTTTCTTTGTTCTTTGTTGGTTATGTTATGAATCTGCTTAGTACCTTGAATGTTATGTATGATAGATATGTCTATTGTTTCTTAGTGCTTTAATTATGTTAAGGATGAATGGATGTTAGATCTAACTTATGATGCTAAGTGCTATGGGTATATTATCATTTGTTACTGCGCTGATCTATCCTTGGGTATGTTTTGCAATGTTGATTAAGCTAATGACCTAATGTATGATATTCCTAAGTGTTATTAGAGTACTTTGTGAAGTGTCGTTATCACAAATTTGTGTCCCAGCTTGGTTATAGACACCTGCGTCCTATAACCCCCTCTGCTTCTACCTCAGGTGAGACTTCGCCTACCTCGCAGGTGTTGCTGAAAGGGCCAGTAGTTAGGGTTTTTTTGGTGTGTTGTTGAAGCGTTGAACCCTGTGTCTGCCACTATGCCAACAAATGGTTCTGTTGTCGAGACATGAAACTGTGATTACTGGGAACTGAAGTAAAGAAAAGAGAATATTTGTGCATAGATCTACTGCTGAGGTGCACAGTACTCTACTTGATTTGTGAAGCTCTGTGCTAAGAAAGAAATCTGATCTGAAGAAAAGAGGTAAGATCCGAGGAAAGGTAAAGATTTGTGCTTTGATAAGAGTAAGATAAGTGAAAAATTTTGTTTCGAAATCATGAGTTTAAGTATGTTTAATAGATTATGTCTTAGTCTGAAGGCTAGGGTGTAGTTAGAAGAAATATTTGGTCCAAGAAAATTTAATATAAATGAAGAAAGATAGGTCATTCCTATGCATAGAAAGCATTTTTGGACTAATAAGTGGATGCAAGAACCTAGAAAGATTTTTTACAGATTGCAGGTCCAACACTATGATCCTAGTGCACAGTACTGAAGAGATTGGGGAACGTTTAAAAGAAAAAGAGGATTGACACTGTGTTATAATTCTAGAAGACTGGGACATCTTGCTAAGGAATGCCCTGGCGCAGGTTCTACTTGTCTTTGTTGTAAGATTGTTGGTCATGAGGTTGAGACTTGTCCAAAGATGATTTCTAATTGAAAGAATGAACATGAGACAAGAAAACTATCAGGAGACTAAGGGTATGTTAGAGAATCATAAAGAGAAAGGATCAAAGGAAGTTCAGACTACATTAGTATAGTTGAAAGAAATGATGGATGTTCACAAAGATGTCAGTTTACCAGAGATCCTGAAAGTAAAACAACGCATAAGTGAAATAATAGAAGAATTCAACATAGATTATGTCTTGGATGAAGAAACAAAAGTAAATATTATGACAAAAGAAATTTTGGAAATTTTGGGAAATCCTACTGTGGTACCTTCATTGGGAAGGATAGGCTTGTTTAAAGGAAATATGATAACCCTATGTGGAAGAGTTACTAATATACCTATTATTGTTCATGGAACTTCAACTAAAGAGGAATTTGAAGTCATTAAGTTTGTTGAGAACAATGCCCCTTTCCCACTTTTGTTAGGTAAGCTTTGGATTGAGAAGGATCAGATCAGAAGGAAATCAAAGGAAGAAGCTACGGAAAAGAAAAAACAAGAACTAAGGGATTTTATAGCTAGAAAAATAGACCGACTAATAAAAGAATGAGAAGATAATTCGAAGAAACAGAAGGCAAGAGAATTAGTTGTCAAGGTTGAAATAATGCAAGAAGGTTTGAAGGACATATCTATGCAAGAAAGACGAATACTCACCCTGGAATTAATAAGAGAAGGGATATTAACTTTGAACCCTTTGAGAGAACATCAATAGTGTGAAGTCACTATGCTAGAAGAAGATAAGAATAAGAATGGAAAGAGGAATCCAGAAATAGTTAGAGAAAATCATATCACAAGAAAGAAGGCATGTAACACCCTGTTTCCCCTAGTTTGTAAAAATAACTATACTGGCCAAGAACTGTGGCAAACTCAAAAATGTGAATTTGTGATGTGAATGGACCTTGCGAAAAAGGTCGATGAATGTAAATAATATTATGAATATACATATATTGCAGGATTGGTGAGAGGGGATATGCTAAAAAAAGAGACCACGATGGCTAAAGAAAGGTGGTGGAAGGCACCTGGAAAGGTGGAGTTAACTTCCACCGAAACCAATACCGCATTTGGACTTCACTGGCCTAGAGAACCAAGAGCAGCTCACTAGTTTGAAATAATTTACTCGCAGGTTGGTAGTTAGAGGGCTCCTCAAGAATTAATTAGGGATGGGGGAAGTGAACCGCCCATCCATAGGAGTCTTGGGCTTGACCACCGTGAGGGAAATCGTGCCACACGCAACCTTGCAAGGGAAAATGCACGAGGAAGAAGCGCAGAGGGGGTAGACACGAGGGAAGGAGGAAGAACTATGGAGATATGCAGAGTAAGTGATAGCAGAGAAGGGGGAGAGTAACCCTCGTTCTCGGTCACTGGAAAATTGAGATGCAGTCTCGCAGCATCGTGGTCTCAGCTCGGGGGTGGCTAGTGGTAAATCCTATCGGAATCGTTGAGCCTACAGTTGGGTGGAAACGAGCACCCCTCTCAGCAGTTGCATCAACTCTAGTGTTATTTCTGATAAGTGTTATTTGAAATTAATGCAATAATCACATGTTCAGTTTTATGTGCTTGTAAATAGTTCTGAATAGAAGTGTTTACCTAACGTTTGATTTGACAGAATGAATGCCTGTGTATGCTTACATGCCGTAGTTGTTTTCTTCACAAATGATTAAGTCTGGGACATGATTTCACTCCACCGAGAATCATCTTATTTTCTTAGTTTCTCGTAATATTCTGGGAAGGCCCCTTGAGAGTACTCTTTTCCGAGAATTACCCCATAAACCTTGTAACCATGTTGACCCTTACCAGAGACTCGATTAAGATCAGGGATAATTTCCCAAGAACCGTCTGAGGGTTCATGCAATCCGGATCTGAAACCCTTATGCAAGAAAGAGTAGATTTCTAAGGCCTCGACGTCATGGGAGCCTAAATCTCTGAGAGTTTGAACTTCATGATTCAAGCTCAGAAGAGATCTGTCCATTTCGCATATCGGGGATTCATGAATTTAGAGATGGAAGATCGAGCTCTTGGAGTCACGAAATCCCGAGTTGCGAGATCGCGATGGGATCCTGGACCGTAGATCCCAGGGACCCATCGAAGCTCTATAATCCATCGATCTTAACCTTTACTTAGGCGGGAGCGTGAACTCGAATACTTCCGAAAAGTCCCGAAGACATCGGGATCATCCATGTTGGAAGACAGGTGGCAGAGATCTGTCCATTTCGTGTATCAGGGATTCATGAATTTGGAGTTGGAAGACGAGGCTCTTGGAGTCACGAAATCCCGAGTTGAAAGATCGCGATGGGATCCTGGACCATAGATCCTAGGGACCCATCGAATCTCTATAAGCCATCGATCTTAACCTTTACTTAGGTGGGAGAGTGAACTCGACTACTTCCCAAAAGTCCCGAAGACATCGGGACCGTCCATGTTGGAAGACAAGTGGCAGATATCTGTCCATTTCGCGTATCGGGGATTCGCGAGTTTGGAGGTGGAAGACCTGACTCTTGGAGTCACAAAGTCCTAAGTCGTGAGATCGCGATGTGATATCGGTCCTTGATCAAAGAGGACAGGTGGAAAATATTTGACCATTTCACGTATCAGGGATTCGCGAGTTTGGAGGTGGAAGACCTGACTCTTGGAGTCACAAAGTCCCGAGTCGCGAGATCATGATGTGATCTGGGTCATTGATCAAAGAGGACAGGTGGCAGAGATCTGACCATTTCACATATCGGGGATTCATAAGTTTGGAGGTGGAAGCGCTGACTATTGGAGTCATGAAGTCTTGAGTCACGAGATCGCGATGTGATCTAGGCCATTGATCAAAGAGGGAGGACAACCATGGGATCTAGCATCTCGATACATCACATATCGAGGGTTCATGAGTTCGGAGGTTGAAAGGAGTCATTTATGACTTCCCGAGTAGCGAAGTACCGAGATCCGAGCACAAGAGAACACGTGGAAGAACATCAAGGTGGGTCTCACGTGATTGACGGGTGGACATGAGTCACCTGGAGAAGGGAGTCAACGCTCCATTGACTTCTCACGTCTCATGGATTCGCAAGATAAGAGCATGAGAGCTCAACCCTTGGACTTGTGAAGTTGCGAGTAGCGAGAACGTGAGAAGGAGAATAAATATCGCTTCTCGGGAGTTTTTGAAGGGAAGGTGCCAAGATTTGATGCTACAACTCACGAAGTGGCGAGTTGCGAGAAGTGTGACAAGAAGGTCAACCTTCATTGACTTTCAAGTCTCGGAGGATTGCATAAGGAAGGAACGGGAGTTCAACCGTTGAACTCACGAAGCGATGAATAGCGAGAGGAGCTAGCATTTAGCCTAGCCGACGGTCATGCGCAGAGGACGCTGACAGAAGGAATTCATACCCTATTGGAATCTCGCGTATCGACAATTGGTGAAGAAAATTCAGTGGTCTTCGATTCCTGACTCGCGAGGTCACAGGTTGTGAAAGGCACCTAGCTTCTTTGGCTTGTGGTCCTAACCCATGATCACAGGGAGGTGAACAGGGAAGAACTAGCCTACGCTAGGCCCCCGTAGGACTTCGGGGATTCTATCCCTTGAGGAAAATAAAAAAATCTATTACACCGCAGGGGTATGTGACAAGGGAAGGAAGCTAAGTAAAAATAAAGCCAAGTTAGAAAAGCTACAGGAAGCTACAGAGAATAGATGGAAGACTTCACAGACTGGAACCTCATAGGAGGCAAGTTTGTAGGATTTGAACCTCGTCGGAACAACAGGACCGCACAGAATGGGACTTCACCCTGGAGAAGCTATATGACCATTGGAGGTGCCCTACTCGTTAGAACAATGCTCTAGAATGGCTAGTAAACGAATTTATGGGCGGATGGACCGCTTTTGGGATGTTGAGACCGTGCCATAACATACATATTCACATTGATGGAAACATTCCTGGCCGTTGAAAGAATCTGTTACGAGGCCCTGCTTATTTAACCCATCGGACGGTGTACCAGAACCACTTTTTACCACCCATTATTAACTGAGCTAACAAAGAATTGATTGTGTGTCAAGTTGTGTTATCAGAAACTAGATGTCATTTTCCATTTGTCTACCCCGCTTATCCATTCGCCTACCCTGACCTGTATGTTTAATAGTGAGAATGTCGGGAGAACCTACTGAATTAGAGAAGTCTATTGAGGAGATCTTCAAGAAGATTATGGCTGATAAACCATTTTATAAAGGAGTACATGTGTCATCGACTAGGGGACTGTAGGCTTTCCCTTTGATTGGTCATCATTATGGCTGTGTTAAGCCCACAACCGAGCAACGAAGTAAGCATCGCGGTGATCTAGTTAATGTGAAGCATATCTCAACGATCTTACCAGACTATATCCCACCTTTGGCTGGCATGGTTAACCCCGATAGCATCCCACTAGACTATAAATACACCTTGATCACCACGTACATTCCAAAAGGAATACACATAGTTGGAAGTCAGTTGGGACAGATCACGTTACTAAAGAACAACGATTTCAATCTTGGTGACAGAAAGAACTATGATATGCTAGCTCCCCATTGCTACTTGACAAAGTCAACTAGGAAGAAGCCTCACATCATCTCACAACCATGGATTAAGGGACTGGTGCAGTTCATCATGCTAAATGTGACGAAGATTCCCCATTTTGGTCATCACCATGAGGTTAACGCTTGCGTTAAAATCCTCTTGCTGTGATATCATGGCAGATACCTATGGCTTGACCAAAGGATTACCGTGGATCCGACACTGATCCACCCGATTATAGGATTAGGCATGAAGGGACCCAACCCTCAACATTTTTATCCAAGGAAATATTCAAACCGCTCCCTGGCACAGTGCATGAAGGAAGCCTACAGAGAAGTCGAAAAAGGAAAGCAAGGCTACAAGGTAGCCTCTATACAGGATGGTGCAGTGCACCTTGCTTTCCAACTCATATTTGGCAAGCTTGTAAGGAAGAACCTCCCCACACAAGTCATTAGGTTCTTGGTGGACCTCACAGGAAAATGTGTGGAGGGAATGCAAATGAACTGGGAAATTTACCTCGTCAATGAAATCGAGAAGGATTGTCGTGAAGCTCAGTATTTGGGATATGAGTTCCACTTTAGTTGGCTGATCATTTTGATCGCATTTGTCGCTTGGAAAATGCCTGAAGGAGCCACCTTTCCGGAGATCAAACCCTTAGAGCTGTTGGACGCTAGGTTCTCTACCTTGTGGTATACCAACGATATGTTGAAGCAATGGCAGTCGAACGTTGTGTTTCTTTCCTACTATCAACAACTGAAGGTTGACATTGAGTCATTTCCATGCATGACACCACACACCCTGCACCAGTACCAACCACTAGAAAAGTTCTGCGTAGATATTAATTTCATATATATCACTGTACATAGATATGAGAGGAAGGAAGAACTATATTCATACTATAATTTGACAGACAAAGATATGGATCAGATTACAAAGGAGTGGACAGAGGAATTCCTTGTACCTGTTGTTGATGCAGAACTCTCCGACACTAACACCATAAGAAGCCACTTTGTCACATGGTTTGAGCATGTCGGACCATCCAGTGGGACAAAGGAGAAGAATAAAAAGGAGAAAATCTAGGATATAGAGACCGATGAGGAGGACAATGCCTTTGAAGAAAATGGATCTAGCTCGCTAGGAGGAGGAGGAGACCAAGTAGATGGACAAGGAGGAGGGGATGAAGGAGAAAATAAAGGAGAAGGTGAAGCTACACCACCCAAAGATACCCCTACTGAAAAAATAACACCATAGAAGAGAAAGGTTTCTCCAAAGAAACCTTCAACAAGAAAGAAGACGCACGCTAGTAGGCCCCAGTTGGAGTCCACACTCACAAAGGATGATATCAGTCTAGTTTGCAGATCCATGGAGGATTCTTCCAAGGATATCTTGTAGATATATGGAGTGAAGCAGGATGAACTATATGGAAGGATTGAAAATGAATTGAAGGAAATACAAAAAGCTATTCGATTGGTCCGTGCAGTACCTACTGCTCCCTCCTCGTGACAGAATACAAAATTGGGGGATGAACCTGTCCAATTGAGAAGAATTGCAGATGCGACAGATGCTCGACCTCAGAGAGTCTAGAAAGAGAAGGAGAAGGCTACAAAATCCTTGAAACAAGATAAGGATGAAACCTTAGAACAATTACACGTAGCGCGATACTGTGTAACCTCCTATGAAAATGAGAAATAAGAGTTTCAGGCAATGGTCTAGGAGGAAAAAGCTTAGTTATAGAGAGAAAAGGAGAAGTTTCTCACAGAACAGGATATGGTCAAAGAGGCATTGAGTAAATCATATCACTCTGTGCTAGGATTGGCATAGGAGGAGAAAGGGTTAGTTGAGGCTCAAGTGGCAAAGCTCGCTGAGACCATCCATCAAATTCAAGCAAGGATAATAGAGTTGGAGGTCCAAGTAGTACTGGGTACTCCACAGGAGGTGCATGACTAGAGGAAGGAAGCCACTAAGAACACAATTGTAAGAATCATATCCCTCACCTTAGAATGAAAACAATTGAGTGATAGAAGTGTGCATACATATGAACGCCTCATAGAAGACACAAATCTAAGGAAACTGTAAGCACAATTACAAGAGGCATATAAGTAGGCACTATCAATACATGCACAGATGAAGCTACTCACTACGGTAGAAATAATGAAGAGATTTCACGAACAATGCGCAGTGTAGAAACAGATCGCTTCTCTCCAGGGAAGGGTAATGGAAGTCGCTTAGAAGCTACAACCTGTGCAGGATGAATCCTACAAGGTGTTCGAATAAATTGAGGTACATGGCTCGCAACTAGACCAATTGGTTGCATCAGTCGAACAACACCTGGAAGGGCCTGTTATGACACAGAAAATCTAAGAGCTCGATGAGCAGGAGGCCCAGGTGAAGCAACAAGTCGAGAAAACTCGAGTTAATATCAATGCCTTCAAAGAAGCATTGCCCAGACCTGAGTGACTCGAGACGAGTCAAAGATGAGTGTTGGGGGCCTGTTGGCCCTCGACCAAGTTTTGAGGAAACCTTGGTCAGGTTTGGACTAAATTTTGGACTTTGACGTGATGGTAGAAGATGGAGTGCCATGGGGGAGTTGAGATCATGGATATCACTTGTTTTTCAGGCTATGTGGACCTGGCAAGGGGTTCTTTAGGGTTTTGTAATGGGTTATGGGATGTCGGCCCATGGGTTTACCAATGCTTAGTATTTTTTCTAAGGAATTGTAAAAGTATAAATAGATAATAATGATATAAAGACAAGAAGCAATGTAAGAGTGGGAAGTAGCTAAGTGCAAGTAGTTCTGAGTTGCTTTGTGCAACAAAATGTATATGTAAGGCTCTGTGCTCGATAGCGAAGTTGGATTTGTGCCTTGACCTAGTTTTGGGAAGGAGGATCTACCATATAATGCCTCAAATGGGATCATATTCAAAGATGCTTGATACCCATTATTATAGAAAAAATCAACTAAGTGTAAATAGTCTTCCCATTTTGATGGTTTATCCATCACATACATTCTTAGCATATATTCAATAACTTGATTGATTCTCTCTATTTTTCCATTAGATTCTGGGTGATATGTTGTGATAAAGTTCATATGGTCCCAAATACTTTGAATAATCCCTTCCAAAAGTTTGATGTAAACATGGGATATCTGTTAGAAACTATTTCCTTAGGCACACCATGAAGCCTGACAATTTCTCTCATATAGATATCTGCAATATTAGCTACCTTTTGAGTTATCTTTATTCGAATAAAATGAGCATATTTGGTAATATTATCCATTGGTGCCATGATATAGTCATGTTGATTCACTATGTGAGAATCTTGGTGATGAAATGAATTGTCACCACTTCCCATTTCCACTCAAGAATTGGAAATGGTTGTAGCAAACTAGCTAGATGTATGTGCTTAGCCTTTACTTTCTGACATTCAATACATCTGGTTATGTAATCATCCATTTATTTATTCACACCTAGCCATAAATATTGTCTCTTGACTACTACAATTGTTTTTTGGTAGTTCGATTTCCCATCATAAGGCACATTATGCATCTATCTTAGTACCATATTCCTCAATTATTGAGAATTAGGTACGTAAGTTTTTCCTTTATACAAGAGGATTCCATGTTCTCTTGTAACATCCCCTGCCTTGAGTTGGGATATGCCAAATGAAAATTTCCACCTCTGATCCCAATTAATTAATAATAATTACTTTCATATGAAACAATAAGCAGAATTAACAAATTACAATAATCCATGTATACATATACAAATTAAGAAACATAAATAATACATTACAAATAGTAAACAACATGTAAATATAATTATGGAAGATTGTAATTAACATAATTACATGCATTACACAGCTCGATAATACTCATTAGAAGAACACATATCTATTGTTTTAAAAACACCAACTGTGTGTTGACATTCCACATTCCTCCTAGCTATAGACCACATTACTCATAACTCTCAGTAGTGGTTCACCCCTGAGATGGGGCTTAAAATATATCAGGGAAAAGGGATCCTAAGATAGGATAAGGTCTCTTTAACAACATAAAAGTTTATTCTCAGCTTCCAACTCTAGAAGACAACCTACAGTCCCTCATTCCCCACATGCCTATCCCACCCCAGGAAGTGTTCCCCTTCTCTTCTCAAAATTCCTTTAGATGCCCCACTTCCCTTCCAAGGCTTCAAAAATGGGATGGAAAGGAAGTCTCAGAGCCTTGTAGTTGCATATTGGAACTTTAGGAATAAATTCCCAATAGTTCTCTCACATGGAGAGAATTCTCATGGGCTTGACAACTTGTTTCTTCAATAAATCATGGGCATGAAAACCCACCTCTTCTGTCCAATTCCTGGGTTATTGATTTTCCACATCTCCAAAGCTTCCCTGGTACAGGTACGTGTGATGGAAACATGAACATACAGATGGTAGAAGGGAATAATGGCATAATGAGTGCTTGAATTATGAAGTAATAATAGGAAATGTACTAAACTTTTTCTTTTTATTTTGCATGTTGCCAACTTGAGACTTGTCATGTTGGGAACTACCTTGTCCCCACTTGGGTGATAAGTTCTTCCTCCTTAGAAACTTGGGGAATTAGGATAAAATATTACATAATTATACTTTAGGAAATTTTATTATAATATTTCCTTGGCTTAAGTCCCCTTGAATGATCCCCTCTTCCTAGACCCTTAGCTCGCTTTCCCTTATAGTGGAGTTCTAGGCCCCCATCTCATTTTTTTTGTTGGTCTGCACATAATGATGTATTTTATTAATAGGATGAACGAATACATGTTACAATAATAGGCTCACTAGCCTTTTAGAATCTAGGCTCTCTGGCCTAATAATCATGCAAACACTCTGGCTTGTAATATACTGAATCACCAACCGATGAAACATATGTACCATTACAACCAAGGTTCAATCTAGGGTATCACATTCCCATCCCCCTTATTTATTCACTATCATCAGTGTATTATGTGCAATGTACATTTAAAATTCTTCAAAAATCTCCATGCCTTTGCTTTTGAAGCTTGTTTTCCTTCTACTGTTCTTCTTCCAAGCACCAGATTCATGTCTTCATACTTCAGCTAAAAATCCTTTTCTCTATTCCACATATATTATTTAGGCATGAATTCAAATTATTATGGAATTCTTGAGCTACCTTGTCCTTGTTTCACTCACCCTTCCAGGCTCAAACATTGTTTCACCGTTGCACAGTCTTTCAAAGATCCATCTTGCCAAGGATTTCACACACAAGGATAATGCCATCTCATCTCTATACCCCCACTAAGTATTTTCATTTTTGAAGATCATAGAACTCCATTGTATCAATAGTAACCTTTCTTCCCAAGCATTCCATCTTTAATAACCATCATCTCATTTGTATCACACATATACAATCAACACGAGACAATATCATAACAATTTTATTTATAATTCAAATTGTTTGTATAAAGTAATTCAAATTGTTTGTATAAAGTAATTCAAATTTTTTCCCAAGTATGAGATTCCCTCTCATATTTATTGGTTGTTGTTGCAATGGGTATCCTTCTTTATTATGTATTTTAGCAACTCCATACTTGAAACTAATTTTCCTTGCAATACTTCCATCTTGCATTCATCTAAACAACTCGTTAGTATTTCCTGTGAAATATACTTTTATTGCAATAGCCACAAAGTTCACAAAGTGATCTCAAAATTTTTCATGCTTAATAACTCAATCACTTCTATCATTCCATTTATTAATCATAATGGACTTGTCATTCCATGCACATGTATTATTAGCAACCAAGCTTTTCCTTCTCTATCCATCATTACTCTTTTTTTCTTATCATAAATTTTATGTAGTCCATTTTCACGTGACTATTTTAACTTGCAACTCTCTTGTCGCAATATCTAACAACTTCTGAAATGTTCTCAACTCTAGGAGTTAGTAATAATTGTAACATTTCAACTATTAGCATAATCATTTCTATTAAATATCATATATTCATATAGTCACCAAAATGCATTCAAGAATAAAAAACTCTATCATGTATAAGTGCAACTCTACCACTTACACACTATGCATGAGTGAAACTCTTCATGCATATCTATTGAATGCACCCTTGCATTGATTTCATAATTTCATTTATCTAAGTCATGTATCCCACCATGGTTAGTTCAAAGGTTTTTTCAATGCCTCGACACATCATCCATACACTACCCTTTGCTTGCTCAATCATTTGGATGCCTTCCTTTTTGACCCAAACACTATACCAAGAATAGAATTCTATGGTGTTCTTTAGTTTTATCAAAAATTTTGTAGTCTAGACATTAGCTATAAATAGGAAGTTTCCTTGGATACTTGTGTGACACTAAATCCTTTCCATATCTAGCCATGTCATGACCTCATAAATGACTAGCTATACTAGAATTCATTGTTGTAACAAGGTCATACCCTTATATTCCTTTCATTATTAACCCATAACTAACAGTTTATGACATAGTTTTATATAAAATGTATGAATTAAAAAACTAACAAATTTTATAATTATCACATGCCTTCATAATTTGCCACACCTGGCAATATCTTATCTCCATTAATGCATTCAAATTATAAAATAATGTCATTTTATAAAATAAACTCTACCTGAGGGAATTATTACCTAAACTCCCTTCAGTAATTACCCAACATAAATTCATAAAATTTAGACCTACATAGTTTCCTTTAAATAAATGTTATGCTACTAGATTAGTTGGTAGCACTAGGAGCTCTCATGCCTCCTTCACCAACCTCTGTTGGAAAATGTTTAACAGGAAACATATGCTTGTCATTGATGGCAAGTACAGCAATGAAGATGGCACGAGTACAGGAAGAATGTAACAGACAGGAACCAGAAGTATTTTGGGAAGACACCGCAGAGCAACCTCAATAAGATCAGAAGAGATAGTGCAGAGGATGTTTGGAATGTTTAACAAGTAGCGTATGCTTGTCATTGATGGCAAGTACAACAGTGGAGATGGCATGATAAGAAGGATAAAATCCCTTGGGGATTCAGACGTATGTGAAAGCTCAGGAGGAACAACGTTGAGGAAAATGCGTGCAGCAAAGCTCAAGATACAGGAGATCGCAGAGGAGAAGGAAGATAGAGATCCATAGCTGTTGGATCTCATTTAGAAATCCTGTCAGCCGTCAGATCGAACAGGAGCTGCACAAGGTTTACCATTGGGAAAAGCCAAGGTGAAATCCCGATAGAACGAGGGTCGTCAGATATGAATATTGACAAGAAGAGCGCACTAAAGAGGAGGACAGGTCTCAGCCGTCAGATCCGAGCGTAGGGTCCGACCACCGTTGGATCGAGGAGAACCTGCACGATCCTTAAAGAACAAGGAGAAGTGGGCGTAATCGCGATATGCGAAATCACGACTTAATCTGAGCCATCAGATCAAGGTTGAATCTGGACCGTTGATCCCTGTCCATGTCGGAGTTTCGAGGATCGAGAGTTGGAGATGTCAAAGAATTTTGACATCAAGAATCCTGATTTCGCGATATGTGAAATCACGATGCAATCTGAGTCGTCAGATCAAGCTTTGATCTCGACCGTTGATTCTAGCCAATGGAGAGGCATCGGGGATCGAGAGTTGGACATGACAAAGATTATTGACATCAGGAACCTCGATTTCGCGATATGTGAAATCACGATGCAATCTGAGCCGTCAGATCAAGCTTTGATCTGGACCATTGATTCCAGCCAATGGAGAGGCATCGGGGATCGAGAGTTGGACATGACAAATATTATTGACATCAGGAACCACGATTTCACGATATGCGATATCGCGATTCAATCGCAGCCATTGAATCGAGAATGTGATCTAGACCGTTGACCCAACTCATGACAGCAGACCACGTCAGCTAGGGACACGTGGCACAATCAGGTAATGACAAGTGTCAGACTGATTCAACATTTTAGGCACATGTAAGTCATGAATCAGAGTGACATGTGGCAGTATTCAACACGTGTCAATCCACTTGTGACGTCAGTAGATGGACACCTCTCGGAGTTTCACGGATCGCGATTTGGAGAGTCGAGATGATTCATCTCCAGATTCACGAGATGTGAGATAACGATTTAATCGTGGACCGTTGGATCAAGAGGACATGTGGCGAAAGATCGTCATGTCATTGATTGGAAAGTCAAAGTAACAGCGAGATGTGAGATAACGAGTTAATCGTGGACCGTTGGATCAAGAGGACGCGTGGCGAAAGATCAGAGCACCATAAAGCTCCATCTCGGAGTTTCGCCTATCGCGACTTGGAGTGATGAGAACCTCCATCTAAGGATCAGCGAGATGTGAGATCACAATAAGATCCTGACCATCAATACACCAAAATATGTGGACCGTTGATCCCACACCATTACGAGGTATCGGGGATCATGACTTTGAGAGTCGATATGCCTCATCTCCAGACTCGTGAAAAGCGAAATCACGAAAGCGCCTTATGCATAAGGTTGTGGTCATAGCCCTTGGTCACATCAGCGAGAGATGGACAGATGTTAGAAGACAAGGAGGAGTTGAGCCTTGTCGCACGGTCAGGTGGAGAACGACACAGAAGGTGACACGACAGGAGTGGGGCCCTTCGTCAATACTCCACCATTCCGGACCCCCTCCCCCTCCGTATTAAAGACAAAAAGGCAAGGGGGGTCTGGAATCGCTTGAGCATCGTTGATCTAGGTGCTTTAATCCTGACCGCTCGAGAGATGCGCGCCCAACTCTGGACCCCCCCCCCTCCGCTTAAAGATAGAATGGCAAGGGGGCTCCGGAATCGAATCCTGACAGTAGATCTGAGAGCACAGATATTGACCATCTAGATTTGCTCGCCGCATATCCAACGATGTAGATGAAGTTAAACAAGATCGGAGGGCTACTAAGGCACGACGTAGTGAGACTGCCAGAAACCATTGATGACGTCTGCTAGAGAAGTCGAAGAGACCGTTGTGTGATCGCCAGAGGAGATGAAGAGTCTCCAAGCTTCGTCCGGTGAAGGAAGACTATTCTTAGAAGGGATTGACAGATGGATGGGAATTGAGGCCTGTAACAGAAATAGAGAAAGTGAGTTCGATTGTCATAGAGAAAACGAAGAGTCTCAAACTTCCAGAGAGGCTGAGGAATCTCAGGATAACATACAGTGATGCTGGACACACGGGGCGAACCACCAGAGAAGCTGAAGAGTCACGATGATGATCAGTAAGAACACTCAAGAGGTGGAGTATAACGGTGTGGAGTCAGCATACAGAGGAATTGCAAACATTGCATGCACAAGGTGCACATAAGCTATAAATACACAGTACAGAGAAGAGAAGTGGGTTGTTGTTGTTACTATCGGAGGTTGCTGTGAATGTTGTTAGTGAAGGTGATTCATGTGTGAAGAAGAAGGAGAGTGCAGCAGCTGGAGTGCATAGAAGAGGAACTGTGCAGTGAATGGACATGGCGCACAGAGCATAAAAAGTGGAAGAATAGACAACGCAAGTGATGTGTGTAGAAAGGCAATGAGGCAGACAGAGCAACAGAATGCAACAGAATAGTGATGAGTCTGGTAAGCCATTGTTGAACATCATATCACTGTAATAAGTTTCAGTAGCAAATATTCATATTTCAGGGTGGTTGGGTGGAGCTAGGGAGGATTTGTGTCCTCAAAGGTTCAAGTGGGTTCTTGAACACAGGGAGTTGGTGCTTCCTTCTAGTTGGTGCTAGAGAAACCAGGGAGTCGGTGCTTCCTTCTAGTTGGTGCTAGAGAAAACAGAGAGTTGGTTCTCTCAGCAAGTTGCATCTTGCTAAACAGAGGTTGTAGCCTCATTATGAG
>ML788727.1:31049-70096 GCA_009831015.1 Picea engelmannii
AAGGAAGACAACTAGCTGCCCAAGACAAGTAAAGGAAAAAGTGCCAGGACTGAATTTGTAGAACAAAGAAATAATGCACTCCCTGCTCAAAGACATCATCAACATGAAAGAAATCGATTTGCTCGAAGAAGACAACCATTTTCTAGGTACAAATAATTTTTCTATGGATATTGTTTCTACTGTTCTAATTTTGGTCACAAAGCTGTAAATTGTTCCTTAAGAATTAGACGTGAGCAATTAAGATTTCCAAGGAATAAATCTTTTCCACAACAAAGAATGATACAGCAAAGTAACAAACCATCACATATTGCAAATTTCCAAATTAAGTCTAGAGACATGCAATTGAGGAGGTCAAGGATCAATAAACAATCAATGAGTAGGCAACCCTGCAACAACAACTTTGACCTATTGAACAATGAGATTGAATGCTATAATTGTCACAACTTTGGCCACAAAACTGCAAACTGCCATCTCAAGAATTACAAAGCAGATCCAAGAATAAAGTTCTTAGATAGAAAGACCAGCACATGGAAAAGGAAAGATAGTGAAAAATGTGGTCAAGCACTTTCAACTGAAAAACAGAAGGCCTTTGGAAAAATAGACAGTGGATGTTCCAAGCACGTAACTGGAGACAAGGATAAGCTATTGTCCATAAGTAAAAGAAAAACAGGAAATGTGATCCCTGAAAATGATGAACCAGGAAAAATCAAGGATAGAGGGATGACGAGTTTGAGTAATGACAAAGGAGATGCCCAGTACGTTCTACTTGTGGATGGTCTGAAACATAATTCGCTCAGTACAAGTCAAAAATGTGACAGAGGAAGTGAAGAGGTGCTCACATCCAAAGAATGTAAGGTAAATGTAAACTCAGGACAAATGGTGAATAACGGTATAAGGGAAAACAATAATGTTGATGTTGAATCCTCCCCTACAAGTAAAGAAGAAGATTCAGATACAATAAAAGAATGCTCACTTAGCATTTACCCCATGGATGAAGTAGGAGAATAACCATGCCATAAACAGGAAGCAGAAGTCTTGAAGGTTGAGAAGGAAGACACCCAAATCAAGTTCTTGAGCAGATCCATGACTGTGGACAAGGTCTTGGATAGCCAGAGATCACTAAATGACAAATCCGATATTGGATTCAACAAGGTAGAAATCAGTGCTCCTAAGAAACCTGAGATAGGTCCTTCATTTTTGAGAAAGAAAAGAAGGTGTGAGAGTGGGTGTAGCAGTTTTCTCTTGTGATTAAAAATGGACATGAAAGCCCTGGATTGAATGCATCATGGAAGAAAAATGAAAATTGCAGTAATAGATATCGATGAAACTCAATGGGGAGATCCAAGGGCTCTTTAAAAAGTACAAGCTACGATTTCACAGTGTTCAAGTAGGACAACAACATTCTGATGTACATGACATCATGTAGAGATAACGAGAGGAAAGACTTTTTCAAGGAAAGTTAATCTTTTAGGAACAAAGGGAAAATCAGAGGATGCGTAGCATGAGATTTAGCAAATATGTAGAGTGAGGTGAAACACAGAGCAGAAGAAGAGAAGAATTACAAAAAGAGCAGAAGCAGAGAAGAATGACAGAAAGAGAAGAAGCAGAGAAGAATAACAGAAAGAGCAGAAGCAGAGCAGAATGACGGAAAAAGATGATGCAGAGAAGTACAGATAACAGTGACAAGGGGAGTCATCCACACATGAGAAGATTGATAAAGGAGTTCGAGCAAGAGAGGTGAGCAATTTTGAGTATTCTACAGAGGATACAGTGGAAGCTGAAGATGAACAGGTCTAAGAATTAGAAAGAGAAGACTCTGGTTTAGATACAAATATTTTGCAGGCCTCAAATGAGAGAGTTCATCCCGTCAGGGGGAGTTTGCATTGGTTCAATATCTGATATACTGCAACAGCTCAGGGGGAGCATGTTTTCTTTGACATTGATGTCAAAGGGGGAGAAAAGAATCTGGGTGCCTCTGTTGCCATCAATGCCAAAGGGGGAGATTGTTGGAAAATGTTTAACAGGCAACATATGCTTGTCATTGATGGCAAGTACAGGAATGAAGATGGCACGAGTACAGGAAGAATGTAACAGACGGGCACCAGAAGTATTTTGGGAAGACACTGCAGAGAAACCTCAATAAGATCAGAAGAGATAGTGTAGAGGATGTTTGGAATGTTTAACAAGTAGCGTATGCTTGTCATTGATGGAAAGTACAACAGTGGAGATGGCAGGATAAGAAGGATAAAATCCCTTGGGTATTCAGATGTATGTGAAAGATCAGGAGGAACAGCGTTGAGGAAAACATGCGCAGCAAAGCTCAAGATATAGGAGATCGCAGAGGAGAAGGAAGACAAAGATCCATAGCCGTTGGATCTCATTCAGAAATCCTGTCAACCGTCAGATCGGACAGGAGCTGCACAAGGTTTACCATTGGGAAAATCCAAGGTGAAATCCTGACAGAACGAGGGCCGTCAAATCTGAATATTGACAAGAAGAGCGCGCTAAAGAGGAGGACAGGTCTCAGCCATCAGATCCGAGCACAGGGTCCGACCACCGTTGGATCGAGGAGAACCTGCACGATCCTTAAAGAACAAGGAGAAGTGGGCGTAATCGTGATATGAGAAATCGCAACTTAATCTGAGCCATCAGATCGAGGTTGAATCTGGACCGTTGATCCCTGTCCATGTCGGAGTTTCGAGGATCGAGAGTTGGAGATGTCAAATAATTTTGACATCAAGAATCCCAATTTCGTGATATGTGAAATCACGATGCAATCTGAGTCGTCAGATCAAGCTTTGATCTGGACCGTTGATTCCAGCTAATGGAGAGGCATCGGGGATCGAGAGTTGGACATGACAAAGATTATTGACATCAGGAACCCCGATTTCGCGATATGTGAAATCACGATGCAATCTGAGCCACCAGATCAAGCTTTGATCTGGACCGTTGATTCCAGCCAATGGAGAGGCATCGGGGATCGAGAGTTGGACATGACAAAGATTATTGACATCAGGAACCCCGATTTCACGATATGTGATATCACGATTCAATCGCAGCCATTGAATCGAGAATGTGATCTAGACCATCGACCCGACTCATGACAACAGACCACGTCAGCTAGGGACACATGGCACAATCAGGTAATGACAAGTGTCATACTGATTCAACATTTCTGGCACATGTAAGTCATGAATTAGAGTGACACATGGCAGTATTCAACACGTGTCAATCCACTTGTGACATCAGCAGATGGACACCTCTCGGAGTTTTGCGGATCGTGACTTGGAGAGTCGAGATGATTCATCTCTAGATTCACGAGATGCAAGATAGCGATTTAATCGTGGACCGTTGAATCAAGAGGACACGTGGTGAAAGATCGTCATGTCGCTGACTGGAAAGTCAAAGGAACAGCGAGATGTGAGATCGTGAGTTAATCGTGGACCATTGGATCAAGAGGACGCATGGTGAAAGATCAGAGCACCATAAAGCTCCATCTCAGAGTTTCGCCTATCGCGAATTGGAGTGACGAGAACCTCCATCTAAGGATCAATGAGATGCGAGATCACGATAAGATCCTGACCATCAATACACCAAAATATGTGGACCATTGATCCCACACCATTACGAGGTATCGGGTATCGCGACTTGGAGAGTCGAGATGCCTCGTCTCCAGACTCGCGAAATGTGAAATCACAAAAGTGCCTTATGCATAAGGCTGTGGTCACAGCCCTTGGTCACATCAGTGAGAGATGGACAGATGTTAAAAGACAAGGAGGAGTCGAGCCTTGTCACACGGTTAGGTGGAGAACGACACAGAAGGTGACAGGACAGGAGTGGGGCCCTTCGTCAATACTCCACCATTCCGGACCCCCCCCCCACCCCCCGTATTAAAGACAGAAAGGAAAGGGGGGTCCGGAATCGCTTGAGTGTCGTTGATCTAGGTGCTTCAATCCTGACCGCTCAAGAGATGCACGCCCAATTCCGGACCCCCCCCCTTCGCTTAAAGATAGAATGGCAAGGGGGCTCCGGAATCGAATCCCGACCGTAGATCTGAGAGCACAAATACTGACCGTCTAGATTTGCTCGCTACATATCCAACAATGTAGATGAAGTTAAACAAGATCGGAGGGCTACTAAGGCACGACGCAGTGAGACTGCCAGAAACCATTGATGACGTCTACTAGAGAAGTCGAAGAGACCGTTGTGTGATCACCAGAGGAGATGAAGAGTGTCCAAGCTTCGTCTGGTGAAGGAAGACTATTCTTAGAAGGGATTGACAGATGGATGGGAATTGAGGCCTGTAACTGAAACAGAGAAAGTGAGTTCTATTGTCATAGAGAAAACGAAGAGTCTCAAACTGCCAGAGAGGCTGAGGAATCTCAGGATAACATACAGTGATGTTGGACATGTGGGGTGAACCACCAGAGAAGCTGAAGAGTCACGATGATGATCAGACATAACACTCAAGAGGTGGAGGATAACGGCACAGAGTCAGCATACAGAGGAATTGCGAACATTGCATGCACAAGGTGCACAGAAGCTATAAATACACAGTACAGAGAAGAGAAGTGGGTTGTTGTTGTTACTATCGGAGGTTGCTATGAATGTTGTTAGTGAAGGTGATTCATGTGTGAAGAAGAAGGAGAGTGCAGCAGTTGAAGTGCACAGAAGAGGAACTGTGCAGTGAATGGACATGGCGCACAAAGCATAAAATGCGGAAGAACATACAACGCAAGTGATGTGTTGAGAAAGGCAATGAGGCAGACAGAGCAACGAAATGCAATAGAGCAGTGATGAGTCTGGTAAGCCATTGTTGAACATCATATCACTGTAATAAGTTTTAGTAGAAAATATTCATATTCAGGGTGGTTGGGTGGAGCTAGGGAGGACTTGTGTCCTCAAAGGTTCAAGTGGGTGCTTGAACACAGGGAGTTGGTGCTTCCTTCTAGTTGGTGCTAGAGAAACCAGGGAGTCGGTGCTTCCTTCTAGTTGGTTCTAGAGAAAACAAAGAGTTGGTTCTCTCAGCAAGTTGCAGCTTGCTAAACAGAGGTTGTAGCCTCATTATGAGTTGGTTCTCATATGTATGATAATGTAAAGAATGTAATTATTACTTATCATATAAAGAAAAAGAGGTTTTTACCCTGTATGGGTTTCCTTGGAAAATATCTGTCTCTGTGTTTCTCATATATGTGACTGATGTTGAATGTGCCTGTGTTTATTTCTCTACATTACTGTGATCATCATTCAGTGTTTCTGCAAAGAGTTTTAAAATAAGCATAATTGTTTAATCTCAGTAACAACTGATTCACCCCCCCCCCCTCTCAGTTGTCCAACAACCTCTTATGCAACATTTCATATTTCTATTTCTCCCTTTTATATGGACGACTTCCATATGTAGCAACATCATCAAAAACACTTGAATCCATGCAATAAATTTCCTCTTTCCTAGCACAACAACCACCATTAGAAGCTTTCATATTCATATATATAACAATAGACTACTCTTAGTCTTAACATGTTATACACACACACACACACACACACACACACACATTTATATGCACTAATAATACATGCTTATCATTCCCATAAATGCATTCTCATTCCAATTTCCAATTTGTTGTTATTGGTTGTCTTCAATTCTCACTATAATCATTGCACACGATTATTTCTTCCTTGAGCACATTTCTAGGAAATCCACTCTTGGCTACCTTTGTTTTTCTAGCCACATACTATGTTGACATTAAATAATAGCATTCCTCATTTTCTAGATCCCTCTGACCCAACACCTACATGATCAAATTTCATAACCATTCATGCTCTCTTAATTCCTTTGGATATTCAACTTACATAACTAGTCATGCTATCTTATTTCCTTTGGATATTCAACATTCATTCACTTTACTGGACCAAACTGATTTCGTCCTTCCCTCTCTGAACATTTCAACTCTTCTTGTCTCTTGCACCATTTAAGTTTATTTTCTTAACCACCTAGCCTCAAACTTTACTTGCATAGTCAATTTCCAGCATGTTGCAATGCTTCCCAAATGTCTTCTCTTCTAGCTTCTTAGAAATTAACTGGAAGTAGTTGACACTTATTTTACTTTCCATCGTAGATTCTGATGATACTTCCAACCTCCTGGAATGTCACCCATGGCTCATTTCCACTTGAGATGGATTATTTTTAGGTACCATCTCCTTTACATCCTATACCAAGAACATAACCATTTTCTTCTTCATGTTTCCTTATTGATTTCCCTTTAGGAAATTCATTTCCCTGTTTATGTTCCTCTTGAATTGATGTCTCCATGCTTCTTGGGAAATACCCTCAACACTTTTTAAATGCATCAATAATCCTCTTCTATTGTTTTTATCTTTCATGAAGTGTTGTCATGCACCCATATTATATTGAAATCCGCCTCATGATTTGGCTTTTTCTTCCATTATCTTAAGATGTTCAAGGACTTGACTCCATCCTAAAATATTTCTTCCCTTTATGGAAAAACCCTTCTTTGACACGTGTCTACATTCTTCTGGATCCAATATGTACATAATGCATTGCTTATGCATCAGTTGGTACTCGTGAGCATACATGTATTCCTCATTACTTCACCCTTGTATTTATAGCTTTTATACCATGCTTCTACTACACTACTTTGATAGCAATAATGGACATACTACCCTCAAACAGTATGACTGATCCTTGCAGATGTTTCCCTTATATCCAAGTATACCCCAAGTTTCTTTTTCTCATAAAAACAACATTTTAACCTATCAATCCTTTTACAGTAGACATGCTTGCACTGTATGGCATTATCTGTACATTATCATCCTTTATAGTGAATGGAGTTTCATTATTTCCTTCACTAAATGATCTTCTCTTATACCTAGATTCCATTGATCACTTTCATTAACATGAGTGGTTTTCCTGTAGTGGCTTCCCAAGACTTGATGGATAAACCTAGACTCATATATTAAATTTCTCCAGTATTAACCTTTTATCATCTTGTGAGATATTCTTGACATAACATTATGTCCTCAAGTTCCTCTTCTCATTCTTGATACTAGATCCAAAATCTTTCATACTCTATAAAATCATCCTTCCATATTCCCATTCTTGTAGTCCCAATGTGAGTTTTTTGTACATTTATTATCATGTATTATAGATGGCATTCCTACCTAGCCTCCACATATTATACCTACAATTGTCATATGGAATTCTTTCCCCAACAAGAATTTCCTTAGGGTCTTCCTTGTTGCTCATTGAACCCAAATATCTGACCCAACAACTTCTTAAAGAAACCAAATGTATAGTAAAGAACTGTCTTTGCACTTTTTTATTCTATCTGTATAGATATCTAGAAATTTCTTTGTTTTAGTTGTAACCATAACATTTGAAAACATGCATACATCAAAATTTCTTAGCTAAAACCATAATATACATTTATGGTAACATATGCACAATTTTCCCCGTTATGGTCACCAAAAATATTCTTTCTGAATCCCTATGAATGTTTCTATTCAATTCATAATTATGAGTGCATAACTGAATTCTTCTGTCCAATACCTTTCCAATGACTTATTTCTTGTTCAATTCTAATTTTTTAGCAAAACCTTTATTCATTTGATTATTACCCAAAAAATCCTTCAACCAGATGCAGTTTGTTTAATTATTCTTATGCATCCTTGCACCTGATCCTTTGGAAATTTGATAGGATCTAAACTAGGTTCCCTCATGACAAAAATTTGTACATTATGGCCAAGTTTCACCTCTAGCTATGCTATAGGCTTCTAGATACATCATGTTCATGTTTAAGGCCAATTTATATTTTTAGCCTTGAATGCTACATGTTCCTTCTAGGTCATCCTGCACATTTTTATGTGCCCACATTTTTATTTTGAATCCATCGATATATTTTATGGCTTGATATATTTTCATATAATTCTCCTATTCCCAAATATGATTCTAGAGCAGGAAGGTTTGGCCCTCGGAAATTAACTGGGTCTTAAAATTTACTCTCCATTACTTCGCTTGTAACTCCCCCATACTAATTTCGTTTGACGAATGGCTTACACTGTTAGAAATATCTCTCTGATATCTATTATTTGATATGTATAAAATATATGTGTTGGAAGGAAATAGAGACTTATGCGATTTAGACTATTCAAAAAATGTCATTTAGGCCTTCAAAAATGGCCTACAAGTTGAACGCCTAGAAAAATACCTATTTTCTAGGAATTTTTTCACTATTATTTTTAAAATGTGGCTAATGTAAGATGATTGGGATCTTGAAATGGCACCCAATTCCACTTTGCACCTCTATTTGGCACCATGTCAGACCTCTCAACCACTTGGCCTTGCCCCATCAACTCTTGTCACCTCCTATACCTTTCTTCCATCTCTCTTTCCCCTTCACTAGCACACAAATTGTATATTTTGGGCCCAAGAAATCCTTGGTTTCCATGTGGCACATTTTTATTGGGTAGGCCCCATCCTGCATCCATACTTCCATGTGCACAAAGTTGCACATCGACATGATCTAATGGTGACGGTTTGGGAGGTGTCGACGGTGATCGACGACCCATGTTGCATCATGAACCCCCTCCCCACTGAACGTTAAAACATGGGGGATGGGCCATGAAATATAACCCTTTTTTCCCTTGGTGACATGGTGCACATCGGGGGAATATACCCTCCCCACCTAACACAATTTTGCAGGCCTGGCTCATGGTTTTGTTCAATATGTGAGCACCCCATCGTGGCGCCAACTCACTTGCCACGTCTTCCACCACTACCAATGTGTACCTGAAACTATGGAAGTACATGTCACCATGTCAGCTGACACATGGCTCCCATGTCATTCTAATGTCAGCATACAAAACATTTCCTAGATTTTCCCAATTTTGGAAATTTTCACATTTTCCCAAAATGCCCAATAATATATAGTTTTTTCAAATTATTTTGCAGGTCTCCATTATATATCTGCAACAAAACATTTTGCACCCAATTTTGGTCTTGTACATACGAGTATAACCCCTTCTCTTCAACTTCAACTCTTGCACATGAAATTCATCATTAATTCCTATATGAAAATTGGGGCTTTTTCCCAATTTTTCCTAATTTCACCATGGCCCTATGCAACTACCAACATTTTTTCCAATACCAATAATTCCAATTTGACCAATAGAGAAATCAAATGCTTGCATGCACAGTTGGTAGACATTCATGGGCATGAATTTTATTTAATTCCCCTATGGAATTGGGAATTTTGATCAACTCTCTTGTTAGTAACATTTTTGTTCCTACCATGAGTTTGAAGGATTCATTTAGGTTATAAGGTTTATATTGAGGAAGTTAGTAGTATAAGGGAGAGATTCAAGAACCTATAACTTAAACTTTCCAATTGATCTCAAGGAAGATTGAAAAAAACAACAAAAAATCCATGCCTTTTGTGCCTAAAGAAAATTTTAATCCATCGGGTGCTTATCGGAGATCCAAAATTGGCTTATCACACCCCAAAGGGGCCTAAGTATTTTATCCATGGGGCTTACAATGAGACCAATAAATAGGATCCAGGCACTGATAGTCTTTTGAACCTCGACAGATCGATGACTCTCATCCATTGTTAGACTTCCTCTTGTAGCTCCAGATCAATGGTCGAGACGCGAGCTTAGAGTCCTCTTGTTGGAGTCCCACTTGGAACCCAAATATTTATCACTCTGATGGGAACCTTTGATGGATGGTACACATTTTATCTTCAATATTAGAGCCTCCCATCCAGGTTTCATGTCATCCCGCTAGTGGAACTATGTCAGGACCAACCAACGGTTGCCATGTGGACATGTGGAACTCACTAGATACACAGGTCAAGATATCAAAAGTGGGTGACACATGTCACTCCTACCTACCACTTTAGTGAAACCATTGGAAAATGAATATCCCCCACATGCCCAGGATGAAATTAGCATAACGCAATTTCCTTAGTCAAATTTTCTTTTGATCATTACTAGATCAACGACTCTAAGATTATTTCTAGTTCCTCCTATCAATGATCGAGATACAAGATCATAGTTTTTCTCATAACCTAGCTCTTGATCAATTTGATTGGGAACCTTCGATCAATGGTCTATATCTCATCTGGTGGTCGCATCAACATTCCATCAAAGCATTGTCAGGGCTAACCAAAGGCTACCACATGGACATGTGGAACCCTTTAGATATATGGGTTAGCATCTTGAAACCAAGTGATACGTGGAAATCCTAACTGCCACATCAATGCCAACAAGGACAAATTAAAAGGTGCCATATGATGTTAGTGTGAGTCTCCCTCATTGGAGTCCTATTGGGATCTAATTCTTAATCTCTTCGATGGGTGCACCTCCGATCGATGATCCAGATATCATCGCACCATAAATACTGCACCCTCTAATACGTGATATAGATTTGGTAGGAGGGGGAATGAGATCAATGATCCAAAATCTATTGTGGCTTCCCCCATGCGCAAGTAAAGATAAATGCATGCGTGTCTCAAGTGATGTCAACAAGAATTCAATGTCACCATGCCACCTATCAAACCAATCTGAAGTTACCACATGGATGTGAGAAACCCACCAAAGGCACCCAAATGCATGTCAAATCCAGGTGAAATGTGTCAAGCATATTGGTCATGTCAGCACCATCATGAGACAATAAAAGGTCACCACATGTCCAGGATGGCATCAACATGGCATATTTTCCTCAGCCAAATTTTTCTTTTGGCCACAGCTAGATCGATGGATCCTATTTGATTTCCATTTCCAGATCAACGATCATCGGAGTTCCTTTCGGGACCTAAACCTTGATCACTCCGATGGTTAATTATTATAGACAATCCATATGTAACCTTTTATCTCTAGATCAATAGTCGTCAGAGTTCCCTCTTCGGAGTCTCCCTTGTGACATAACTCTTGATTTCTCCAATGGGACACCTCCAATCAACAATATAGATATGATCTTTGATCTTGTAGCCTCCTAGCTAGGTGTCACATCATCTCGCTAGTGGAGCACTATCAGGTCCAACCAGTGGCTACCACATGGACATGTGGAGCCCATTGGATGCACAGGTCAACACACCAAAAATGGGTGACACATGTCACTCTTTCCTACCACATCAATTCCATAGTGGACCAATGAAAAGGCACCATGTGTCTAGGATGACATCAACATGACATTGTCTAAAAATTAAACGATTTTTTCCCTCGGTCGAACCAAATCAATGGCTCCTAATCATTCTAAATCCTGGTTCGATGGATCAATGACTCCCCTCACTTTTAGTTTCATCCTAATGGATCAATGACCCTTATCTTCCTTGCAGTTCCCCTTGTCGAAGTCCCCCTTTTCGAAGTCCTATTTTGAGACCAAACACAATTCCTCTGATAAGGCTCACTCTGACATATTACTAGTGGGGTTTAAAGAGGGTCTAATGATGTGATCCCACATTTAAAATATCAATGGTTAATATTGATTTCTAATATCTATCCGATGACTGCTAAGTCTCACGATATTTACAGTTAATATCTTGAGCATCCAACCATCTTAAAAATTATTGCAAGATCTCTAAGGGGAAAAATTGAAATAATATTTTGGCCTGTAAATTCTCAACTATTCCACGATCTCAGCATAACAAAAATTCATGTGGTTAAAAGTGATTTCTATAGTTTCACCAAGGGTAAAACCACTCAATAATCAATATGCTGGAAACATTTTAAAGAAGATAAAATTGGTTTCAAGAAGCATATTAGGGCATGAGTGACAATAATAAAAGACAATGAAGGCTCTCATTGATAGTGTCCACACTTTGGGGAATTTAAGAGTTTCTTATAAAGAGAGTTGTTTGATCAGAAAATTTTAGCACAGACGGGTGGTAAATGCAACAGGAAACCAAAGATTCATACCTTGAGTTATGTTTTAGTATGTAATTTATTTTCTTATAGTATATGTTTTCTTGTAAATCATCTCCTCCCATTTTTCTTTTCTTGTATAAGATCTGATTTATAAAATCTTAGACAATAGACTATTCACCATATTCAATGTTACTAAATGATGTTTAGTTATGATACATGAGTGATTTCCTATGAATGTATGACCATTTCTTATCATTTACTATTTGAAGCATGTTTTTAATGATTTGTATACACCTATTAGAGCTGATGAATTCTTAATTGCTCAACAAGTTGCTCTTTCCCCTAAACTACATGATTCATTCTCAACAATTCTCTCTATGTTTATTGTTCCTTTATTCTAATTCCCCATTCCATTCTCCTTTAAATATTGATTTTATGAAACACTCGTAGACACATACCTATGAGAGTTGAGAGAATGTTTTAGCTAAGTTGAGATTTTTTGAGGTCCTATAGTTTTGAGAAAGAGAGAGGGAAAAAAATCCCAAACATTGCACAATTATTTTACTACAAATATAGATTTAAGGTTCACCCTGAGTCTTATCTCCTAGGGTACCTTGACATCATTCCAATAACAACATGGAACATCTTGAGGGATAACATCTGAAATGGAACTATTGTTGGGGACATACGTTGAAGAAATCTTCCCTAGGGATATGACATTGTAAGTTCTGAGCCTTGATGGGTGAACATGCCTCGGGAACTTGGATGTTAATATTTCACCTGGAGACTCCACAAAAGGACAACTTATCCTCTTCTAGAAGATACACCAGAAGCCACCCTCATCCTGATAAGGTTCCAGTCTATTCAAATATAGAAAAGCTTGTGACCTAGAGAAATATTAGAGAGTGTCAGATCTCTTCTTTGTCAGGAAAAAAAAATCCATAAATATCTCCGTATAATATTAATCAAAGTGTTGAATCTATATATTTAATTGATATTCTTGAAGATTCAATGTTTTCTTCAAAATTTCCTCTCGAGCCATTGATAGTCCTCCATAATTATCCTTTGGAATTTATCGAAGAAATAAGTTCTTCCTTCAGATCGTTCTTGAAAATTCTCGTTGCACCTTTGTTCTTTGAAGCCCATATTTTACAAAATCTCATGGTTGGATTAGGTGGAGGAATACCTGGGGGAAATCATCCTCCTCCCCCACCACCTATAAATTTGTGAGTCACTACTATATTTTACCCATTGAATATTCCACAAATTACCCATGATCTCCTTAAGAAGTACATGAATTATCTTCCCAAATTTGATGGGGATAAAACTCGATCAGTTGAAGAACATGTCAGTTCTTTCCATGAATTTACATATAACTAGTATGTAGAACATGATGATGTCTTCTTGATGCTATTTATCCAAAATTTGGAGGGAGATTCTAGAAAATGGTTTAGAGAGGTACATGTTGCTTCAATTAATAGTTGGATAGCTCTAGAAGTTGCCTTTATGAGTAGTGGGGTGAGAAAATGGATATCCTATACTACCTAAATAAATTTGGATCACTCAATAAAAGGTTCAATAAAACTATCGATGAGTTCAACAAAAGTTTCAATAAGCTCTATAGCAAGATCGCCATAGATATAAATCCATCACAACCAACAACCAAATTCACATATGCTAGGGAATTTGATGTTGATTTTTCCATGGTCTTGAGGGAAAGGAGATCCCAAACCTTTCTTTTGATGCAAGAGGATTCAATAGACATAGAAAGAAACATGATTGCATCAGGTAAAATGAAGAAAAAATAGGTTCAGAATGAGAAGAAAAAGGCCAGGGAAGAATGTGGTACTTATGATCTAAGAAGAGACTCCCAAGAAGAAAAGATGGATGAAATTTCCAGACTGATCAGGAACTTGACAAACAAAATGTCAATATTTGAGATAATAACATAGTAATAAAAATATATTTCCCCAAGAGGGAGGCATAAGGAATCCCAACCTTAATCAGTTCAGAAGACCCCCTAATCCACAACTCATGAGAAGGGAGAAAAGAAATGAATAACATCCCATTCAACCCCCTGTAAATACCAACAATGATAACAATCTTGTTGAAGAATTAGTGGATGAAGAATATTCTCAATACACAGAGGAAATACACTTTTTCCTATATGAGAATGATTCCATACATCTAACTCAAAATTACTTTGGAGAGTCACTAAATCCTAGGAAACTAGTTCCTAACAATAATCCCATCAAAGGAGCTTTATCCTCATCTCAGTATAAAAATTTTGTTGATGCACTATAGGATGAGATGCATAAGAAATAATATCTTAGGCCTCGACAAAAAGATAATTTTTTAGATAGTCAACCTCAGGCTAAGAAAGCTGGTCTAAATCAGTTCAAAGATAAAGCTAAAGAAGTGCTAAACATCCCTAAGGTAAATGAGGTATTGGATACTGTGAAAAAAAAGAAATCAAGAATTTGAGGAATTAGCTTCACCTTTCAATATTGAACGTGAGATTTCTAAAATTAAGATTCCTATTCCTTTTGTAGAGCTGGCTAAAAACCTCTCATACCATAAATAAATTGAGAAATTTATGCAGGGGAATGGATCAACAAGTCCTCCCGATACTATGAATGTAAAAGAGGAATGCCCCACAATTGGTTTTGGCCCTCACATTGATGACAAAGAGGAATATGTGGAACCCTTCTATGTAACCTTAAATATTCACGATAATACACTCCACAATTATATGCTAGATTTTGGTGCATCACACAACCTTATGCCCAAAATAGTCATGGAAACATTGGGGTTGGAGATAACCAAGCCATATCATGATCTCTATTATTTTAATGCTAGAAAAGTGAAATGTTATGGGCTGATCAAAGAAATGGTTTTCACCCTGGGTCAGTTTCCTATTAAGAGCATTATGATGGATGTGGTGGTGGGTGATGTACCATCTAATTATGTCATGTTGTTTTCCAAAACATGGGCAACAAAATTTGGAGGCACTACGTAGATGGATATGACTTATGCCACTGTACCAGTTTTTAGAGGAGAGATCAGAAGGTTGTACCGAGAGACAAAGTTTTCTTATGTGGTTAGTGACCAAAAAAACCCTGTGAATCATCCCATATATGTTATTGATGAAGATCTGGGTTATTTTATCATATCTATAAATGAATACTACAATGAAACCTCAATTCTTTCATATCCTCTCGAGAATCTTGTTGAAGAAATAAATGGTATATGGAAAATGTTTTTTTATGGGGCATACTCAAAAGAAGGGGTCGGGGCTGGTGTGGTGCTCATATATCCCACCAAAAAGGAGATACTTTTTTCCTACAAGCTAGAGTTTGAATCCACAAATAATGTGGCCAAATATGAGGCTTTGATCTTAGTCTTGGAGGAAACAAACAAGATGAAAATCACCAAGCTGGTGGTATTTGGAGATTCAGAGCTAGTTGTGTAGAAAGTAAAATGGTCATATCAAACAAGGAAGCCTAGAATAAGGGCATACAAATATCAGGTATGGGATATGATAGATAATTTTTATGAAGATTTTAATATTTCTATTTTTTTAAGAGGGTTTAATCAACCGATTTATTCCTTAGAAGTAACAACCAATACCTTTAAAGTACCAACCACCCCTCAATTTAAATATGAGATTATGTTAGGGACCTAACCCCTCACATAGGTAGAATAATACATTTCCATGTAATAGAGGTTAATATTAATAAGGCCTAGCAAAAAGGAAGAATAAGTCCAATGTAAGAAGACCTAATAGAAGCTTCCACTTCTAGAAGGATCTTCCTCTAAATGGTTCTTTTGATAGACATATTTAGTATAAATAGGAGTCAAGGGTATGATAACTTTTTTCTTGGATATTATTGTAATAGAGCTCTGCTCTGTTGGAGGTTTCCCCCTCGAAGAGGCAAGTCAATATTTCTCTCAGTAATCAAATTTCTCTTTCTGGTGTTACTCTGATATCATTTTGGTATTATTGTGGTATTGTTCTAGTTATATTGTTGTTCATCTACCATTTCTAGATATTTATTTCTGTTCTGCATAATTTTTATATATGGAATATTACAAGTGGTATCATAGCACCTTCCTCGGCAGAAAATTGTGGGTTAAATTTTTTTCCAGGGTAGAGAAGTACTCCAACGTCTTTAAGCTACAAATATATGTCATTAGACGCATAAACCTGTGGTTAGGGATTCATACATGCATGAAATACAAGTGGTACTTAAGCGCACATCTGTTGGCCACCCTTGTAACCCATGTTGGTACCCCTTCGAGTGGTAGTGCATCAGAAAACACCTATATACATATCAACCTAGATCTCCTGAAGCCCTCCATAGATAAACCGATCATTCCCCTGACTATTATAGTGCCACTGAGAACAAAACTCGGGAAGATACTCTCTAGTACCTGGGTAGTCGGTTAGTATGGCTAAGGGAATGGTCTAGCCTCCTTAGTTGGTTCCCTGAGATATTGGGTCATGTACTACTGTTGGACGCCACATGTATATCAAAGAGCTATAGCACAGGGAAAACCATTTTCTGTAGAACCCTTGAATACCTAACCCTTGGGACGAAAACAAAAATAGAACAGATAATATCTATTGCAACACAACTGTGTCTCATGCATTTGAGTTGAAAAATTACTACATGTAGCATCCCTCGACCACCTAGGATGGGCCACGATACATGAGAGAACACTTTCATTCTCTCTATGGAACATACTCTAACATGCCCAACATCCAACTGAGCTATTCCACATGAATATTTCAAACTACATGCAATTAAAATATATACACACAAAGCTATTGCGAAAACATATATATATATAATGTAAATAGACAAATACATTATGTAAATGCAAAGATTCATACCAAAATAACAGTAACCATATACCTGCAGCATATATAGGCATTACCCATACATATAAAGACAATTATAATCACACGTAGAATAAACCCATAAAATAAACACGTAAATAACAATGGAAGATGTAAATTTATCACACAGTTGACACTTATCTTGGTAAGAATATCACCAAATGCGTGTAGACCTTCCACAAACCTCCCGGCCTTAGACCATGCTGCTTATCACTCTTAGAAGTGATTCATCCCCGAGATGGGTCTAAACTCCACCCAGGTAAAGGGATTCCTAACCAGGATAATGGCTCATAGACAACAGGAAAGACTCCATCACATGTGCCAACTCAAACTAACAACCTACAATCCCTCATTCCCCACATTCCTGTCCCACCCCAGGAAGTGTTCCTCTTCTCTGCTCAATATTCCTTCGGCTTCCTCACTTCCTTTCCGGGATTCAGCAACAGGCTGGACATGAAGTCTCAGATCCCTGTAGCTATAGTTTAGCACCTTCAGGAAATCAATTCCCAACAATTATTTCACCCAGAGAATTGCTCACGGGCCTCACAACCCACCTCTTCAATATCCCACAGGCCTAACAACCCGCTTCTTCAATCCCGCTCCCAAGCTAACCAACTACAAAAATGAGTATGGCTATGGATACAGGTTCAGATACAGTGACATGAAGGTATGGAGGTTAACTGAGTGAGTGAGTGAAAACTCATGGAATGGTTGCCTGCATGCCCGAATGATGGAAGGAATGATGGAAAGAATGATGGATGAAATGAACTAAGTCCAAACAATATGTATGCATGTCCCCAACTTGACACTTGTCATATTGGGAGCTACTTTGACCCACTTGTCCCCAACTTTGGAACTTAGGATAAAATAATTATCCATACTTTATATTTTAAGAAATATTAATATAATATTCCTTTTTGGCTTAAGCTCCCTAGATTATCCTTTTTCCTTAACTTTTATCTCTCCCTTTCCCTAGCTAGTGGAGTTTAGTCCCCCGTACTCTTTTATCATGGTCGGTCTGCGTGCAACGATGTATTTTATATTAATGCTGAGAGATATAAAAAAGTAGGCCCACTGGCCTTTAACATCTAGGCTCTCTGGCCTAATAACCACAAACTATCTCACTAGCCTATAAAACACAACATATACACAAAGGCTCCATGGCCTTAAAATCGTGTGCACTTAAGTTGTTGCGCGTAGTCTCCTAGAATGTGCACACTTCCTCATTTTACTGCGCAGTACATGCGCACACTATGTCATGACACGTGCATACAACAATGATATCAAAAATCTCACCAGCTTAAGTACATTTGCATTTACATTTACTATTGGGTTCGTCCTAGGGATATTGCAATCCCCTCCCCTTATTTATGCACTGTTCTCAGTGCATTATGTACTCATACACTACAAAATTTCAAAAATCCTCAAAAACATGCGGGTAATCTTCCTGCATTGCATCCTCATTCTCCCAAGTAGCGTACTCAGGACCGTACCAGGTCCATTGGACCTTTACAATCCCTATGGCTCGATTTTGGAGATGTTTGATTTTCCGGTCTAGAATGCGTACCAGATGCACTTGGAAAGCACCTTCTTGCTCCACCTGGATCACATTCCAACCAATAACATTATTAGCATCAAGTATATATTTCTTGAGGAATGATACATGGAATACATTATGAACATACATCGATGCAGGAAATGCAATCATATAAGTTATTGGACCAATGCCCTCTAGGATTTCAAACGACCCACAATAGAGAGCTGCCAACTTGGAACAATTTCCCAACTTCGGGGAACTTTTATTGGCTTTCACTTTCAAAAATACATGGTCCCCAACTTTAAATTCCATTTGATTTCTTCCCTTATCAACATAGCTTTTATGCCTATCTTCAACAACCTTTAAATTTTGTTTTATTTTTATCATTTTTTGCTCCATTTCCCTGAGCAAATCTAGCCCAACCACTTCTTTGTCTGCTGGGTTATCCTAGCTTACCAGTGTGTTTCACTTTATTCCATAAAGTGCCTCGAATGGGCTCATCTTTAGAGATGCTTGGTCCCCATTTTTATAAGCAAACTCTACCAAGTGTAGTTAGTCTTCCCATTTTGATGGTTTATCTATCAATACATCCTCAACATATCCTCAATCACTTGATTCACCCTCTCTATTTTCCCATCTGATTTTGGATGATAAGTTGTACTAAAATTCAAATTTGTTCCAAATCCATTAAATAATCCCTTCCAAAAATTTGAGGTAAATTTTGGATCTCTGTCAGACACAATTGTCTTGGGCATGCCATGTAATCTAGCAATTTCTCTCATATAAACATCAACAATGTTGGCAGCCTTGTGAGTGAGTTTAACTGGAATAAAATGGGCAGCTTTAGTAAGCTTATCCACCACTACCATGATAGAATCATGTTGCTTGTTTGCTATGGGAAGTTTGGTGATGAAATCCATTGTCACAACTTCCCATTTCCACTCAGGAATGGGTAAGGGATGTAGCAAACCATTTGGGTGTCTATGCTCATCCTTTACCTTCTGACATTCCAAACATTTGGCAATAAAATCAACAACCAATTTCTTCATTCCTAGCCAATAATATTGGCTCTTGACAGTTGCAATAGTTTTCTAATAATCTGGGTTCCTAGCATAAGGCGCATTATGCATTTCACTCAATATCAGATTTTTCAATTCATTATAATTTGGTACATAAATTATTCCCTTGTACCTCAAAATTTCATTATTATCTAGCTCATATTCTTCAATTTTCTGCTGCAAATTACCTTGTTGTAATTTTTCCACTAATCCCTTGTATTTCAAATCTAATTTGGAAACCTCTATAATTCTATCTTTCAAATCTGATGGGTACATGCTAATGGTTGATGAAATCCATGCACTCTTCTGTTGAGTGCATCAACCCACTTTGTTCTCTTTTCCCTTGATATGCTTTATATCAAAGACATATTCACTTAGAAATTCTAACCATCTGCTTTGCCTAGCATTTAGAGTTGGATGATCAAATAAATATTTCAGAACATTATGGTCTGTCCTCAGATCAAAAAAATTTCCCATGAGGTAGTGTCTCCATTTCCTCAAGGCATGCACTATGGCTACCAACTCCAAATCATGAGTGGCATAGTGTCTTTCATGCTCCTTCAACTTCCTTGATTCATAACATATAACAAACCCATTTTGACTGAGGACTCCACCAAGTCCTTCTTTACATGTATCTGTGCAAACAATGAAGTCTTCATTTGGGTCTGCAATCCTTAGTATTGGAGCACTTGTCAATAATTGTTTCAGGTGTTGGAAACTCTTTTCACAATCCAATGTCCACTGAAACTTCACACCCTTTCTTTGCAAGGAAGTGATTGGGTGTGGAATCTTTGAGAATCCTTCAATGAATCTCATATAGTAGCCTGCAAGGCCCATGAATGATCTAACCTATGTCACATTCTTTGGCGTTGACCAGTCTCTAATGGCTTCTATCTTCTCAGGATCCACTTCTATCCCATCCTCTGAAATGATATGTCCCAAACAATCAATTTTCTTCTGATAAAATGTGCACTTTCTCAATTTGGCATACAACTGATGCTCCCTTAATACTTCCAACACCATCTCAAATGATGCTCATTCTCTTCTTCTGATTTAGAATATATAATAATTTCATCTAGAAAGAAAATGACAAACTTGTCTAAATAATCTCGGAAAACACTATTCATTAAGCACATGGAAACAACTGGTGCATTTGACAACCCAAATGGCACCACTGTGAACTCATAATGAACATACCTTGTCCTGAAGGTGGTCTTTCTGATATCTTCCTCTTTAATTTTTACTTGATGGTATCTTGACCTGAGATCTATCTTTGAAAATATCTTTGCATCCTTCAATTGATCAAAGAGATCATCAATCCTTGGCAAAGGATACTTGTTCTTTACAATCAATTTATTCAACTGTCTGAAATCAATGCCCAATCTTAATGTCCCATTTTTCCTCTTCACGAACAAGTATGGGTCACCCCAAGGTGATGCACTTGGGCATATATTCCTTTTCTTCATAAGTTCTTCAAGCTTCATTTGCAACTCCTTTAGCTCTGGTGTACTCATTCTGTATGGAGTCTTTGACACTGGAGCTTCTCCAGGAATTAAATTTATAGAGAAATCAATATCTCTCTTTGGGAGTAGTCCTGGTACCTCCTTGAACACATATTCAAACTCTTCTAGGACTGCATGATCTTCCAATTTTGGCACCTTATATTTAGGTGTCTCCTCCATATGGGATGCACATATTTGACACCCTTTTTTGTAACATTTCTTCAGTTGCAATGCTGAAATTTCTCTGATGGTTACTGCCCTGGGAATTCCATCCACTTTCCTTAGTCTCCCTTCCTCATCCAAGCAAGTGAATGCCTTGTTATGATAGTCTAGGATAGCATGATGTTGATCCAACCAATCCATCCCAAATAGACAATCATAGGAACCTAAAGGCAAGATGCTCAAATCTGCCCTGGTGTTCAGTCCATTCATGTCCATAAGGCATGACTTAAACATCTCATTAAATTTTATTTTGGCTCCAGTAGCCAGCTACACCAACCAAGATTTTCCATGCTTGCTTCTTGGAAAATGAAAACTTTCCACCATATTAGGATCTATATAACTATGAATAGCTCCTGAATCAATTAAAATAACAATGGTTTGGTTGTTGATCATACCTTCCACTTCAATCATATGTGATTGATAATTTGCTTGCTTGTTGTCCAGGGCTACATAGATCCTTGGCACATTTATGCCCATTTCCTCCATCATTTTCGCTTGATGTACATTGTGAACAGTCCTCACTATTTCACCTCTGTGAGGGAAATCTCTGAACATATGATCTCCTTTACAACCCCAACATTGAATAGGTGCCTGCCTTGGCCTTTGACCCCCTGCCTCAATCGTTCTAGTTTATCTAGAAGTTGGTTGTCCCTTAGGATTATTTATGAATAATGGTGTCTTAGATCCCTTCTTCCTCTGATCCATCTTTAATTTATTTTTGTCTTCCCAAGATTTTTGGAAACTTGGCCTTGATTTTTGTTGATCATATAGGAATTTATCTCGTCTTATGGTCTCCTCCAATGTTTTGGGATCATCATATTGTACTTTGTCACTGATGAATGATAGAAATCCACTCAAATACCTCTGAATATTAATTGTCTCATCCTTGATGAATGAGACATACTTCAACAGTTCTAAAAACCTTCTTCTGCTCACCATCAAATGTAGGAGGTTTGATTTTGTTCATTTCTCCTCGTAGCTCATCCACCCCAGAAATATTATGCTTCCTAATAGGGGATGGACTTGAGATGTTATGTTATATCTTATTGGAATTCCTTGGGGAGTGGTGGTGATGTTTGATAACACTTCTTTCTCTTCTTTTCTCATCAGGAGACTTGCGACTTCTTGATTTTCTTCAACCACTCTCCTTATCCAATTTCTTTTCTATTATGTTCAAGCTCTGCAATAACTTCATGTTGAAGTCATCCTTCTATTCCTTGGCTCTCATAAGACTTTCATTATCAGCCTTATGGATTTGGACATCATTCTGCAAATTTTTAATGGTCTCCACCATATTCATGTTTTCATCCCTTCCTTCTCCATGTCCATTGGAGTTTGTTCCTTCAATGCCCAAATGGACACCCATCCCTCTAATATCATCCCCTTGATTGTAATTCCCCTATGCCTCTTCCATTACTATGGACTCTATGTTGATCCTAATCTGATCTAGTTGTTTTTAAATCTGCAAAATGTGCAACCAACAAAATTTTGTCAGGCTAATTGTTTCAACAATCTCAGGAAAATATGAACCATTTTGGTTCCATAATATATCATAAGTCTTTCTTCCGATTTCCTGAAAAATTTGAGTGCCTAGATAAATTTTGTGGGTGTAAATTTATATTCCATTGTCCAATACCTTTCCAACGCCTTCTTCCATGCTCAATTCTAAGTCTTGAACAGAAAGTTATGGCTATTTGAAATTTTCCCATTAATTTTTATGTTCATTTTACAACTTGGCGCATCTCTGCGCTATAATTATGAATTTTTGCACATAATCCATTAGAATTTTCATAGGATATCAATTGGGTTTATTCATATACATATCATGGACACTCTGTCCAATTTTCACCTTTTTCTGGTTTCCAGGTTGCTAGTTACAACCTGCTTAAGTTCTAGGCCAATTTGTGTTTTTGGTATGGAATGCTACATGTACATTCTTTTCCATATTAAACATGTTTAACATGCCCATAAATTTAATTCAGCTCTGGGAATGTATTCTGTGGTTCAATATATTTCCATTGACGACTCCTGCGCCTCAATTGGATTCCAGAGTAGAAAGTTATGGCTCTTTGATGTTAGTGGGGTCTTAAAATTTACCCTCCACTATTTGTGTTGTAACTTTCTCATAAAAGCTCTGTTTGAAGAACCATTTACACCATTAGAAATATCTCTCTAAGATCTTTTATTTGAGATGCAGATACATCATGCACCTTGGAACACTTTGTTCTTTTGGTTTTTGAGTAGCTAGAAACATTGTTAAGGCCCTCAAAAACATCTTGCAATAAGATGACGTTCAAGTGATATAAAACGTCGCATAAAATCGATGGTTTTCTACTGTTGTTCACCCTCCAAATGACTTCATGAATTCAACTTGTAAACCCATATTTTCCATGTGCAGAAAAAACACAAGGTAAATCATGCTTCGTGCACCTATAACCATTGTGCGTCACTTCTCTGTCGCTCTAATAACTTACATGCACTACTTTATGTCGCACGCCAATATCCACCGCGCACAGTTTTGGTATCGTGCATTGATATTCTGCATGCATTTCACTCTATGCATTGCACCATGCCATATTTTAGTATGCCCCCACTACGCACCAATACTCTGTGCGTAACATTAACTAAACTATCGCGCGACAACATATACCCACATTGCCCACGCACCAACCAAACTCCTCCACGCTCTGCCAATACTGTGAACACCACACATGCCATTATTATGTGTTTGCACACTGCACACACATTATTATGTGTATGCACACCCCTCAATGCTAAATTTATTGTGCACACCCACACACCAAAATTTTTCCATGCGGTGCCAATATTTAGCATGCGCACCTGCACACTAACATTTTTCCACGCGGTGACAAAATTTAGTGCGTGCACCTGCACATTAACATTTTTGCACACAACGCCCAATTTTTACATATCCCAAGATTTTTACCATGCAACATGCATTTTTAGTGCGCCCACCTACGCACACTCATTTTTATGCACAACAATCCCTTGTGAATTCCACTGCAGAAATTGAGGCTTTTTCCTAACCTTTTCCCCAATTTACCATAGAGATTTTGAAACTATGAAATTCATTCAATTTCATCTTGATAACACCACTTCAACCTCTTCAACAACAAATCATTGTGGGTTGACATTTCTGGAAGAGATTTTTCCCAAACTTAAGTCACAAATTGAGAATTTTTAATTATAAAATTCGCTCCAACTGTCATGGCTTCACTGTAACTTCAAATTTGACCCATTCTAGATCCCAATTTGATAGAAAAAATATTAAATCAATAATATCTCACCACTTGGATGAACTTATCCATTTTCCCATGCATTTAACCACATAAATTGGGGCTTTTCCCAATTCTGCGTCGTTGCTTCTAAGTTTTACCATGGACACTCTACAAACTAAAATTTGGCCATTTCGAAATAAATCCTCTGTGACATTTCACTTCAACTCAAATTTCTCATCCCATCTAGGCTCAGTGTTGAAAATTTAAGATCTGATACCATATTGTAACGTCCCCTGCTATTACAGAGAAATCCCCTTGCTGAAAAGTGGATTCTCTCTTGGATACTAGACCCCTATAACGAAGACAGAAAATGCTATTGTGGACACTGACATTCCTTTTAGATATAATTAAGCTAATGTATGAAGAGGAGGAAGAAAAGTGTACCTTTTTAATGGTGTTTTTCCTCGCACAGTCCAAGTTGAGCTTTGATCCTAAGCTCCTCAATAAGTCCTGCAGAACAAATAAATATACAACAAACTTTCTATTCTACTGAGATTAGCTCAAAAACAGATCTATCTACTAGAGACAAGTTCATGAAATGTATGCAAAATTTAAAGGAAACATGCCAAGCATAGATTTATATCAATGTGAACAAAGTCGTGCTTAAATCCATGGATGTAGTGCAACATCTTCACCAATCTCCCTTTGTCTAGACCCTTGATCAAATAATCCACACAGAATGTTGATGCTTCAATGATATCTCCATTATGATATCATAAGTTTGATACTTCACAATTTATCTATATCAATACCACTCATGAGATCATAAGTTTGGTATCTCTCAATATCCATCATCTCTTTAACCATGAGAAGGCCTCCTTATATATAATTGGAGATACCAAACCACTTGATAGATCTTTGGGATAAGTTGAAGATTCCTCACCTTCAGTTGTGGATCTTCCCTAAGATCATGCCTTGACCTTAGATTTAAATCCAACCAACTTCAGAGATTGAGGGGATTCTTCCCTGATTTATCTCAACAAAACAACATTCACTCAGAAAGGGAAGCACTCCCCAAAAAGGGTGTATAGAGCATTTCAGCGCTCCCCTAAAGAAGTCTAGGGAGTGACAACGCTCCCTGACAGTGGGTAGGGGAGCACTGCCTTCCAAAAATCATTTTTGAGTGATTTGTTTCATGGAAAATGATTTGTACTCTTCATCAAATGATTTCTCTTCCTAAAACCAGTCTTTGAGGGTGTCATAAGTGTCCCTGTGATGTCATTAGAGGCACGACATAGGAAATATGGCAGTATGATGTTTGCAACACTTGTAGGTGAAATGTGACTATTGCGACATTGGTAATGACAACACTATGCCATCATCCTAATGAGTAATTTTGATGTGTAACAGATTGCCCCCAAAAGTGCGAAGTTAGAATATGAGAACTGATGACTGAAGTACTTTGTAGACTTTTTCAATCAAGGGTATAGACTTAGAGAACCTGATAGAAGTTTCACACAACCATAAAACAAATGTTATGACATGTTTCAAACCCAAGGCATGCATACCTATGCTTGAGTGATAAACACTTTCAAGGTATGGTCGTCATAAAATACACTGCGGATCCATAATTATATTGATAAAAAGGTATAGCCACTGAAGATACAATGTGGATCTATACTCCTATGACCTGAACTGATTGTAGCTACAAAGAATACATGGTGTATCTATGAGACGACAAGACATAGCCATGACCAATACAAAGTGGATCTATGTAACAGTATATGTGTCAATGTTCAAAAGAAACTCCGTTGCAACCTGAGAAAAGTACAGATAAGAGTGATTAATCAACCTAGGGTCTTCTTAATAATCCCTATGTAGTATGAATATAACCATGTGAATAGATGTTTTGATGTCAAACATGGCATAAACCACTTGATTACCGGTCAATGACGTAAACCGTTAACAAGCGCGAGGGAAATCACCATTGATGTGAATCATTCCCAAGGTACTCTAGTACATTCCAATGAATGTGAATGGATGAGATGAAGTTGAACATCTGTGGAATCATCTGATCAGAGGTCAATGATGTAAACCCACTATCGGACGTGAGGAGTCCTGCCATTGAGGCATGCAGGTCCCAAGGTACTAATTGGTTTCTAATTCTAGCTCCTGGATAATGTGATGAAGTCGACAGGAATAGACTTGTCGAGGGAGGGCCTTGGTGTATCCCCCATCAATGACATGAAACTGACACAGATATGTAAATGGTGGATCAAAAGAACATGGACTGACATGGGTATTGAAACAAGAATTTTTGATGGTTGACTTTTGAGGCCGATACTTCCCTTGAACACTGAGGTATGATAGAAGAAAAATCAACAAGGACCAAAACTTGATAATGCAGTGGATACTGTGACTTTTGTGGGGTGACCCAAAGGAGTAAGGAAAATCAAAGGATTGGTTTAGTGTAGAGGTTTAGTGGATTGAAATGCGTGCAAAGATAAAATTATGTGTTCAAGGGTGACTGTAAGAATTACTAGTAATGTTCTCAAAAACTGCTTGGCTTCCTTCCTTCAATTTTTTCCCCCATCCAGATAGACGAGTACCTGTGTTTATTTTAATGATCTCAAGGAGGGTAACACATGCTCAATATAAATCACCTTTGGTAAGTCCCTCTTCCTTTATTTAACGAACTGGAAGAAGTAAGGGTTCGGTCCTGTATGGTCCCTTCAATGTATGGTTTTTTAACGAGTCTAGAGAAGGTAAAATCGATGGTTTTTCATGTTTAGAGAGTATGAAAAAAACTTAAAGACGACTCTAGTGTTGTTCTTTTTCATAATGTTAGTCTTGCGAGGCTGAAAAAGAGATAAATTACCACTCAAAAGATGCCCTTTCAAACCTTTTAATGAGTTTGAAAGGAAGCAAGATCACTCGACAATATTTTCATGTTTAGAGAGTTTGAAAAGAACATAAAGAAGACTCCAGGGGGTTCCTTTTTCGTATATCCATGCGAGCCTGAAAAAGAGATAAAAGGTTACTCGGTTACATTCTCATTTTTTTGTGAGTGTGATAAATAACAAAGACTAAGCTCGGTACTCTGCCACCAGATTGAAAGCTAGTGGCTTAACTCCAGAATGATCATCAAAGGCTGGATACATGCCCCCCAAGCTTCAATTAATTTACCGACTTTGAGGTTGTCACCAATTTATGTACTATATGGAGAGAAAGGATAAGGGTGGATGAAATGAAGGTTCAAATATGAGACCTAATGAAAGACTCAACTCGACATCTACGAGATCTGGCGAAAGACTCGACCTGACAGGAGACGTGAATATTTCATTTTTAACGAGCTTGACACAGGAAAAGAAATATGCTCAAGGCTCCGGGTTCAATCCTCTAATTTTTGTTTCATTTTTTAATGAGCTTTCTACAGAGAGGAAAAATATGGTCAATGCTCTGGGTTCAATCCCCAGATCTATGTTTCATTTTTTAACGAGCTTTCTATAGAGAGGAAAAACTATTCTCAATACCTCTATTTCATTTTTTAACGAGCTTGCCACAAAGAGGAAAACTATGCTCGTGGCCTCTGTTTCACTTTTTAATGAGATTTCCACAGAGAGGAAAACTATGCTCATGGAATCTTATTGATCATGGCTTCCAAGAGGATAACACTCTGGAAGGAAACCATGTCTAGGGACAAAACTCGGTCATGGCTTCCAAGAGATCTTCACTGGATGGAAGAAGAATGCTCAGGAAGGAACACATGTTGAGGGTCTCTCTAGGGGTATGGAGATCAGGATCCAATAGCCCTACCAAATATTTCACCATGTCAACTACCAGATCCAAGTCATCAAAAGTTGAAGTCATGGGAGACAACGCCACATAATTTACCTGTGGCAGGGGTGATACCGACTGCATATAAGACCCGGTTAGGGAGGTAATTTGGTTGATGGTCAAGTTAGGGCCAACAAATGAAAGTTGATCAATATTCACCATTCTTCCATTGTGCAAGAAATAAATCACACAAAAAAAGTGGACACAATAGCTTTCATGCCATAGACATAATCTCTCCCAAGGAGTAAATCGAAATCCAAGGGGTCCTCGACTACCATAACATCAATAAAGACAGTTTTCCCTCCCAAAGTTATAGGAAACTGAGGAAGGATCCCTAAAGGATGATTGGTTCTTCTGTTAAAATCGAACAAAGTCTGGGTAACTAGCACAAGCTGAGGATAACCTAAAGCTTGCCAAGCAATATAGGAAAAAATACTAACAGACGAACCTTCATCTATCAATGTCTAAGGAACGACCCGACCACAAACCTATATTGTAATCTTGAAAGGAATGTGAGAGGGAAGATGAGGTCTAGTTAGTGAACCCCAATAAAAAAGGATGGCCTCATTACTTGGAGGGGGTTTCACTGGAGAAGGAGGAATGCCCCCCAACATGGTAGATTTTGTATCAACAAGAAAAATGTGGGCATAATCGGGTTTACTCTCTAGAGGGAGAGTAGGGTTGATCGATGATGGGATCGGATCAACCATGTTGGAACTCTTCAAAGGAAGAGTTATATTGACTGATGAAGTAACCAGAACAACCAATTTGACACTCTTCGGATGAAGGGTGGGACTAACCGAGGAAGGGACTGGATCAGTCACTTTGGCACTCCTTAAAGGAAGAGTGGGATCGACCGATGGCAGAACCAAAACAACCATTTTGACACTCTTCAAATGAAGGGTGGGACTGACCAAGGAAGGGGCTGGATCAATCACTTTGGAACTCCTCAAAGAAGGAGTGGGATTGACCGATGGAAGAACCAGATCGACCACTTTGGCACTCCTCAATGGAGGAGTGGGATCGACCGATGGCAGAACCAGATAGACCACTTTGGTTTCACTCTTTTGATGAATATTGGGGTTGATCGATGATGGAACTGGATCAGCTACTTAGGTTTGTGGTTCAATCAAGGAGAAAACTAGATTGACCACCTAATCAATCGGACTGACCAAGGATGGAACCAGATTGACCAGTCTATCAAATAATGATGGGTTGGGGGAAATCTTATCATAACCTTTTGGAAGTTGAATATTTTCCAAAAGAGAAGAAGCCTTGTCCATATGAGGAAAAAGGTGAGAATAATGATCACCTTCTCATAACATAAAAGGAAACTTGAAAGTTGTCTTCATATTACCAACCTTAATGTCACTAGTTGACGGGCATCACCAGCATGTCTAGAAGAGGCCGATGATGTGGAGGATCACATTTCTAAGACCTTGGGGATACCAGGAAAATCCATCAGAAAATGGTCACCCTTACAAAGACTGCAAGGGAGTTTGGGTTTCAGATTCTTCGTTGTAGTCATATTGACCTTATCAACACTCCCAGTACTATTAACAATAGTTGGTTTCTTGGATTCAACAGTTGATGTAGTTGGAGGCTTGGTCCCTTTCTGGTTATTCTTCTTCTGTTTCTATTTCTTCTTCATCTAATTAACCTGGTTAATCATTTCAGAGCTTTCACTAGGAAAAGAAGGAGAAATGGAAGGAGACCTGATGGATGAAGAAGGAGAAAGGTCAACATGAGGTTGATATGTGGGTGGTGTGCTTACATATGAAACACCCGCATTCGAGATCATCGAAGTGGAAAACAACCATACTGGTAACCCAATTGTGAGACTTGGAAGGCTCAAAGTAGCGATGTAAGGAGGACCAATGTTTCTGTAAGAAGGAAAAACAAAGGGTTCCCCTAGCAAAGGGGTTCTGTCATTGTTCATTTGAGGAACTGACGCCATAAAAATAAAACTCCAACCTAGATTCTGCTAGGGAGAACAAACAACACATGCTAAAAATCTAGTAAGAAACCAAGTGAACAAAACCTTCGCACAATAGCACAATAGTTGGTGATGAAATCCAACGTCGCGGGACCAAAGTAAGAAGGGGATGAGATAGAGCGGGTGGAAAAGTTACATTGACGACCTACTTAACGGACTTACACCTTAGTGAAAGCTCCCAAAAATAATCATGGGTATACCCTCCAAGGAGCCCGAGTGAGTTTGGCCAACATCGATTCCAGGTACCATGAAGACTTTCCCCTCCATAGTCACCTTGTGTAAATACCCTAGAGAGATAGGCCACTAAGGTTACCAACTACAACAGTGATGCCTGGGGAAATAATCGACAGTCCGATCCATGGGTATCTAGCCCGAAATCAACTTGAAAGGCTTCCACTCATCATTGTGGATATACCTTCAAGCGACCCCCATAATACACACAATATATACACCAAGACCAACAAAGTAGGGTGAGTAACTCTGATAGTCTCAATGTGACCTCAGGTTTGACCCTTGTGTGAGAAGGGCTTCCCAAGACAAAATGTAGCAATTGGATTTCACCACTCCCTAACACAAGATTCTATGTTTGTTTGCAGCTTTGGAAAGTTATCTTTCACACCTATTCCAAAGCCCTACAACTAATCTAATGTAGGTTTGCTACTAGAAAATGTAAAAATGTCTAATCAATTTTAGTTTAGCGCTTTATTTTTAAGGTTGTTGTTACTCAAAAGGAAAATGGCATGGACAATATGGTGTTTTGACCAACTCGAAAGTTATGAAAAGATATGAATATAAAAAAATTTCATTTCGATGAAATATATGCTACGAGAAGGAGAAAACATTCAACATTTTAGATGCAGAATGTCCCAAAATGTCAAAAAAACATGCAATTCTGCTACTTCAAATGCAACCTAGTTTCATGACCCAAAAGAAAGAATGCAGTCAAAACAATGAGAACTAAAAGAAAAAAAGTAGAAGATTTTTCTAAAAAGAACTCAATCAAGGATTTGACCATCAACAAGCATTCAAAGAGTACAATAAAATGCAGAGAAGAATCCAAGAAATGACAGGGAGGAAGATAAAATACCCAAATTGTCCTGACAAAACAAGCAACTAGAAAGAGAATTTCACATTTTTGAAAGAGGTTTCAATCTCCAAACAAGACAATAGGGGTGATAAGAATCAAATAACAACCTAAATAACTTCACAAACCAACCATAGACTCCGGGTAAAGAGTACTACAAAACAGGCTGCAAAAGACTCAGCAAAAGACAACAATTTCACTCAAAAAAGACACTAGCGCTCCCCTAGAAGGTTGCACAGAGTGTTGTAGCTCCCCCTAAGACACTGTATGGGAGCACTAGCACTCTAATATGGCCTTCATGGGGGCATTGGTGTTCCCAGAAACACAAAACAATAGCCAAAAACCATGCAAAAACTCACCCAGAATGCTTGAAAACTGGGGAATTTGCTAGTGAAGGTAGGAGAAGGTTAATGGATGATGAGAAACTAGGAATTTCTTGGGAAAATATCTCAAATATCAAAAGGAAAAGTATAAAATTGATCCGGATTATTTTTGGCACGAAATGAGAGCAGAGATATAATAAAGAAATGCATAGATATATCGCAGATATTCAATAATACAATAGAAATGTATCAGAGATGCAACCATAAACATAGATATACAGTAATACATGATTTATATTAATGAAATAAATGTACATAGACTGTAAAAATACAGAGTGAAAGACTTGCTAGAATGGTGGCAGCTTATCTCTGAGAAGAGATGTGACTGCTACTCGCATTCACAAGAATATTGTTACAATGAGGCTCTGAAGGCATTTTTACAATAAATATGAATTCCCAAAACCCTAAACATCCGAAAACCTAACCCTAGGAGATGAAGTGCCAAAAGTCATGCGGGCCCCGTTTGGGTAAGTGAGTACATCAACTTCCCGGGGTCATAACTTTTGCATACTATCTTTGTTTTAGGTGTGTGATAGCTTGTTGGAAAGGTATTGTTGAGGAAATTCATTTTGGGGGATCAATAATGCATTAAAATATCATTGAGAACCTCGATCTCAAAAAACCTTCATTTGGGCACTCAAAATGGCCCCAGAAGTTAAAACCTGCTAAAACTAGTAAATTGCCAAAAGTGTTAGAAAACTATTTTGAGCCAGCTGGAAAAGGTGGGTGGCCACCGATATCCACTTGGATAAAAAATACCTTTGAATATCCTTACAAAATTTTTTCACTCAGTCAGATAAATGAGAAGAAAACGACAAATTGACTCTAAATGTCAAAGACAAAGAGTTATTTCAAGGTAAGGAAGAAACACCAAAATTCCAAACAAAAGGTGGTCAATTCTTAGAAAACAGAGCATTTAAGGCCAATACCAAGATGTATTGAGGTTGTAAGACTCTTGAGAAGATGCCAAAATAAAAAAAATGAACTCAGAGAATGAAACCCTAGAAAAATTTTCACAGAAAAGGGGAAACACTCTCATGTAAAGGGCACCAGAGCTTTCCAACGCTTTGTATAAAACCAACAAGGTGTGCCAGTGCTCTGATAGCAAAGGAAGCGGAGTGTTGGCTCTTAAAGTTCAGAAAAAATGGTCAGAAAATAAAAAATTCAACCAAACTCAGACAATCAGAGTGAATATGATGAAATAAAGTGACAATCAACAAATCTGAGAATCAGAGACACAGTATGGAGAAGGTCAAAGAATGAGAAAAGGCCAAAAAGAACCTAGGAAAGGAAACAAAAATCAAAATCCCTCCCCAGTGAAGTCACCAATTTCTATTACAGAGAAATCCCCTTGCAGACAAGTGGATTTTCTCTTGGATACTAGACCCCTATAACCAAGACAGAAAATGCTATTGTGGACAATGACATTCCTTTTAGATCTAATTAAGCTAATGTATGAAAAGGAAGAAGAAAAGTGTACCTTTTTAATGGCATTTGTCCTTGCACATTCCAAGTTGAGCTTCGATCCTAAGCTCCTCAATAAGTCCATTAGAACAGAGAAAGATACAACAAACTTCATATTCTATTAAGATTATCTCAAAAACAGATCTATCTACTAGAGACAAGTTCATGAAATGTATGCAAACTTTAAAGGAAATAGGCCAAGCATGGATTTATATCGATGAGAAAAAAGTGGTTCTTACAACCATGGATGTACTGCTGCAACTTCACCAAGATCCCTTTGTCCAGACCCTTGCTTAAATAATCCACACAGAATGTTGATGCTTCAATGATATCTCCCTTATGAGATCATAAGTTTGATACTTCACAATTTCTCTATATCAATACCACTCATGAGATCATAAGTTTGGTATCTCTCAATCTTCATCATATCTTTCACCATGAGAAGTCCTCCTTATATAAGCTTGGAGAGACCCAACCACTTGAGATATCTTTGGGATAAGTTGAGGATTCCTCTCCTTTAGTTGTGGATCTTCCCTAAGATCATGCCTTGACCTCAGATTCGAATCCAACCAAATTAAGAGATTGAGGGGATTCTTCCTTGATTTATCTCAACAAACCAAAATTCACTTAGAAAGGGCAGTGCTCCCCCAAAAGGGTGCACAGAGCGTTTCAACGCTCCCCTAAAGAAGGCTAGGGAGCGCCTACTCTCCCTGACAATGGGTAGGGTTGCGTTGCCTTCGAAAAATAATTTTTGAGTGGTTTTCTTCATGGAAAATTCTTTGTACTCTTCATCAAATGATTTCTCTTCCTAAAACCAGTCTTTGAGGGTGTTTTAAGTGTCCCTATGATGTCGTTAGAGGCACGACATAGGCAAGATGGAAATATGATGTTTGTGACTCTTGTAGCAGAAATGTGACAGTTTTGACATTGGTAGTGAAGACACTAGGCCATCATCCTAATGAGTAATTTTGATGTGTAACAAAGAAATCCCCTTGTGGACAAGTGGATTCTCTCTTGGATGCTAGACCCCTATAACCAAGACAGAAAATGCTATTGTGGACACCGACATTCCTTTTAGATCTAATTAAGCTAATGTATGAAGAGGAAGAAGAAAAGTGTACCTTTTTAATGGAATTTGTCCTTTCACAGTCCAAGTTGAGCTTCGATCCTAAGCTCCTCAATAAATCCTGTAGAACAAACAAAGATACAACAAACTTCCTATTCTACTGAGATTAGCTCAAAAACAGATCTATCTACTAGAGACAAGTTCATGAAATGTACGCAAACTTTAAAGGAAATAGGCCAAGCATAGATTTATATCAATGAGAACAAAGCGGTTCCTACATCCATGGATGTAGTGCAACAACTTCACCAAGCTCTCTTTGTCCAGACCCTTTCTCAAATAATCCACATAGAATGTTGATGCTTCAATTTTATCTCCCTTATGAGATCATAAGTTTGATACTTCACAATTTATCTATATCAATACCACTCATGAGATCATAAGTTTGGTATCTCTCAATCTCCATCATCTCTTTCACCATGATAAGGCCTCCTTATATAATATTGGAGAGACCCAACCACTTGAGAGATCTTTGGGATAAGTTGAGGATTTCTCTCCTTTAGTTGTGGATCTTCCCTAACATCATGCCTTGACCTCATATTCAAATCTAAACAACTTCAGAGATTGAGGGGATTCTTCCCTGATTTATCTCAACCAACCAAAATTCTCTCAGAAAGGGCATCTCTCCCCCAAAAGGGTGGACATATTGTTTCAACACTCCCCCAAAGAAGTCTAGGGAGCGTCGATGTTCCCTGACAGTGGATAGGGGAGCATTGCCTTCCAAAAATCATTTTTGAGTGGTTAACTTCATGGCAAATGCTTTGTACTCTTCATCAAATGATTTCTCTTCCTAGAACCAATCTTTGAGGGTGTCTTAAGTGTCCTTGCGATGTTGTTAGAGGAACGACATAGGAAAGATGGAAGTATGATGTTTGCGACACTTTTAGGCGAAATGAAACACTTGCGACATTGGTAATGACGACACTAGGCCATCATCCTAATGAGTAATTTTGATGTGTAACTCCTGGCCACCCAGGCCAGGCCATGATACTTGAGAGAACACTTTATTTCTCTCTTAGGAACATACTATAACATACCCAACATCCAACTGAGCTATGCCACACGAATTTTTCAAACTGCATGCAATTAAAATATATACACACAGTGCTCTTGTGGAAACATATATATAAAACGTAAACAGAAAAATACATTATGTAAATGTGCAGATTCACACCTAAATAATAGTAACCATATACATGCATCATATACAGACATTACCCATACACATAAAGAAAATTATAATCACACGTATAATAAACCCATACAATAAACACATAAATAACAATGAAGCATGTAAATTTATCACACAGTTGACACTTATGTTGGTAATAATATCACCAACTGTGTGCAGATCTTCCACAAACCTTCCATCCTTAGACCACACTCCTCATCACTCTCAATAGTGAGTCACCCCAAAGCTGGGACTAAACTCCACCCGGGTAAAGGGATTCCTAACCAGGCTAATGGCGCATAGACAACGGGAAAGACTTTGTCATAGGTTCCAACTCAAGCTAACATCCTACAGTCCCTCATTCACCACATGCCTGTCCCACCCCATGAAGGGTGCCCCTTCTCTACTCAACAGTCCTTCGGCTGCTCCACTTCCTTTCTGGCTTCAACAATAGGTCGGACATGAAGTCTTAGAGCCCTGTAGCTACAGTTTAGCACCTTCAGGAAATCAATTCCTAACAATTCTTTCACCCAGAGAATTTTTCACGGGCCTGATAACCTGCCTCTTCAATATCCCACAGGCCTAACAACCCACTTCTTCAATCCCTCTCTCAAGAAAACCAACTACACAAATGAGTATGGCTATGGATACAGGTTCAAATATAGTGACATGAAGGTATGGAGGTTAACTGAATGAGTGAGTGAAAACTCATGGAATGGTTGCTTGCATGCTCGAATGATGGAAGGAATTATGAAAAGAATGATGGATGAAATGAACTAAGTCCAAATAATATGTATGCATGTCCCCAAATTGACGCTTGTCATGTTGGGAGCTACTTTGTCCCACTTGTCCCCAACTTTGGAACTTAGGATAAAATAATTATCCATACTTTATAGTTTAATAAAAATTAATATAATATTCCTTTTTGGCTTAAGCTCCCTAGCTTAGCCCTTTTCCTTAACTTTTAGCCCTCCCTTTCCTTAACTAGTGGAGTTTAATCCCTCATACTCTTTTATCTTGGTTGGTCTGCGAGCATCGATGTATTTTATATTAATGCTGAGACATATACAAAAGTAGGCACACTGGCCTTCAACATCTAGGCTCTTCAGCCTAATAATCACAAACTGGTTCACCAGCCTATAAAACACAACATATACATAAAGGCTCCCTGGCCTCAAAATCATACGCACTTATGTTGTTGCGCGATATCTTGGAATGTGCACACTTCCTCATTTTACTGTGCAGTGCATGCATGCACTATGCCATGAAAGGTGCATACAACAATGATATCAAACAACTCACCAACTTAAGTACATTTGCATTTACATTTACTATTAGGTTCAGCCTAGGGATATTGCACTACACATTTCTTCCTATTAAACATTTGGGAATTTCATCAGTTCAATATTCTTTTGATCGGAATAGGTCTGGATCTTGTTGGCACCATTATTTGAGGCTTATTCCGTTGGATTTCTCTCTTCTCCCTTATCACAGTCATACCTATCATTTTTCAGCAATTTTTTTTTTTTTTTGGACACAACCCCCTTCCAACACCCTTATTTGGGATTTACCCCATTGGATTCAACTCGTCACCCTGATCGTTGTGATACACTTCACCCATAACCCATTTTCTATGTGGTCCCACCTACCCCTTTTCATGTTACCTCATCATCATGACCCATACCCATATCCAAGACTTGGAAGCTCGCTTCACTACCTTGCACTCTAATTTCATAGAAACCCAACAAGAAGTGTGATAAATCGATGTCAATATTTCCACCATCAATCAAAAGATGCATTCCCCCATCACCGCCTCCATTGCAGAACTCAAACAAGATCTCAAGGAAGAGCTCAAACAAGACATTACTACCCAGTTTGAATTTGCCACTATGACGATCTACGCCTAGACGCATATCCCTTCATATCTTCCCTTATCTGACCCACCTTTGCATACCGAAGGTGAAACTTCCTCTCATTCCCAAAATATTCAGCCCCATCACTTTCAACGTGACCTACACCTTCCGCATGTGAATGTGACCAAATTTGATGGATCGGATCCCACTGGCTAGGTAACTCAAATGGAACATTAATTCTCTTTGTATAGCATTACAGATGAGTTGGAAAAACTCCGGTATGGTGTTCTCCATCTAGATCAAGAACGTTGGAAATGGTGGAAATGGAGAAAAAAATCCCGCCAAGGGTATGTGGATTCAGTGGAATACTTTATAGTTTCTTTCGAGCAACTGGATTTTCATACAGAGGGCATGTCTGATGCTTTTTTTCAAGAATGTTTTATTAGTGGCCTCAAGGATGAGATTCATGCTCATTTCCTCATGGATTGTCCTTAGAGTTGGGTGGATGCTACTAAAAGAGATAAGGAAGCACAACAGGTTGTCTCTTCTCAAAACCACAAACCCTCCTTTATTCCTTGCACTATACCAGTAACTCCCACTCCTCCTTATACTCCACTAAAGATATAGAAATTGACCAGGGCTGAAATGGTTGAAAGCCAACTCAAAGGCCTTTGTTATAATTGTGATGACAAATATTGTAGTGCCTCCAAGGCCGAGCCCCGTTACAGATCATGTTATATGCAAAGAATTGTAAATATGTTCTATAGGCTGGTGAGCCAAGTTTTGTATAAGCTGTAGGCTTATGAGTTTTATTAGGCCAGGGAGCCTAAGTGTTGAAGGCCAGGAGCCTGTTGATGTACTTGTATGTATGCAGGTCAATTAATAAAATATAAATACCACCAGTGCAGACCGACCATGATGAAAGAGTGATGGGGGACTGAGTGTCCATAGAGTGGGCAAGGGATCAAGGGGCTGAAAGGTGGAAAAAGGGGCTGAGTAACGAGCCTAGGGGCTAAGCCTAGGGGGCTTAGGCCTGGAATAATATTTTATTATTGTTCCTAAAAATCCATGTGCACATTCTTTTATCCTAAGTGCTTTTGCAGGACCCGTGATTCCCCAAGTGGTGGGAGAAAGGCGTACGGATGGAACGCATGCAGTTCCCAGGGTGACAAGTGTCAACCCTGGTGCATGCAAATAAAAGCCTTGAACTGAACCGTGAGTGGGAGGTCCTCCATTCTGAACCGAATCTCTGTGTGTGGAACCAGTACGACCTCTGTCAGATATCCTGATTCATCTCTGAAACCATTCAGCTGTGTTTGCCTGAGGAAAACCGGGTATACCCTATCCAAAGCTATGAGTCTGTGTCTGTTCTAGGCAACCCAGAAACACATTCCCGAACCAGAATTCCCTCTGCTGGACTCGAGTGGAAGCATCCTATGATTGTATGGGAAAACTGAGCTAACCTGTGCGTGAAGCCTGCTCCAAAATCATCACTGTGAGATCATCCTGTGATTTCCGAGCCGTTGTTGGAGGCATTTGACTGTGCTCCCTGTGGATTGTTGGGACTGCGTAGTACTGGACTGTGTGAGGCTTGTTGGCCTGGGAGCGACTCCTCCAGGGGAGGGAGTGCGCAGAGGGAGAAGGAAACTCCTGGACGGAACCTTGTAGCTGACATAGAGCCCGGAGAATTCCGGTCCGGCCTGTTCCTATAACCCAAGGTAAGGGAGACTGGCAGCCGAAGGACTGTCTAGGTGACAGAGAAGGTGCACTCTCCTGGGGTGGAACAGGC
>ML788727.1:120159-150077 GCA_009831015.1 Picea engelmannii
TGACACACCATTTTCTTGTGGTGTTCTTGGAACTGTCTTCTCTCTACGAATCCCATGGTATGAACAATAATCATATAACTCCTTGCTGCAATATTCATCTCTATTATCTTATCTGAGACACTTCAAACTTTTTCTTGTCTCATTCTCAACTAAAGCTTTCCATTTCTTAAAAGTATCAAAAACATTAGATTTTTGTCGAATGCAATAAACCCAAGTTTTTCTAGTTGCATCATCGATAAAACTAACATAATAATGACAACCACCAAGAGATGATACATGAGCTGGTCCCCATACATCTGTATTCACAATCTCTAACCTTTCATTCTTCTTTTCTTTTCTGACTCTGAGAAATCTAACTCTCTTTTGTTTTCCATAAACACAATGCTAACAGAAGTCCAAATCAATTTGTTTAAGATCTGGCAACAAATTAATTTTGTGAAGGATCTGCATACCCTTCTCACTCATGTGTCCCAACCTATGATTCCATAGTGTTGTATCCACTCTTGTAGAAGCTAAAGAGATAGAAGAGTCAGTATTACCAATACATAAATACAATGTACCTACCTTCTCTCCTTTTTCTATCACCAATGATCCTTTGATGACCTTCCACGTCTTATCTATAAATATGGATATACAACCTTCACTTGCCAACTACCCTGTTGAAATTAAAATTTTCCTTAAATCTAGAACATGTCTTACCTCTTTCAACAACCATTGGTTTCCATTTCATTGTTTTATTTTTACCTTTCCCATTCCAACAATTTTGCATGGTGCATCATCACCCAAATGAACCTGTCCAAAATCACCTTGAACATAATCTAGAAAATGTTTCCTATGGGGTGTGGCATGAAATGAAGGTCCTGAATATACTACCCAAGACTCAGAAATATTATCTATAGAAAGAATCAAAGCATCTTGTAACACATCACCTGCTACATTTGCTTCCTGATTTCTCTCCTATTGTCCATCACTTTGTTTCTTTAGAGCTCTGCAATCTTTCTTCAGATGTCCTTTCTTCCCACAATTCCAGTACTCTATATTTCCAAGTCTTGATTTGGATCTGCCCTTCCTAGAATTTTCACGGTTCCCTGAGCCCTTTCCTCTATCCTTTTGTCTTCCCCTGTTCTCCATGTTCAACGCATTTCCTCGTGTCTCACCTGTGCTTTTCCGTCGCATTTCCTCACTAAAGATAACACCAACAACATCATCAAATTTTAAAGTATTTGAACCAGAGATAGAGTTACTTACAGCCATGACCAAGCTCTTCTAGCTTTCTGGCAATGAGCACAAGATTAGAAGATCCCTAACCTTATCATCAAAGTCCACTTTTATAGAACTTAGTTGATTAGTAACCGTATTAAATTCATTTAAATGATCTAAAACAGACCCACCTTCCGACATCTTCATATTAAATAATCTCTTCATTAGAAATACCTTATTGGACGTTGAGGGTTTTTCATACAATTTGGCCAATGCATCCTCAAACCCTTCGTTGTCTTTTCTTTGGAAATATTGAAATCCACCGACACTGCCAGGCTCAGCCGTATCGTTCCTAGATCCTTTCTATCAAGAATCTACCATTCTTCATCCTTCATGGTCGTCGGCTTCTTTGCTACTCCACCCAATGGTAGGAATAGATCCTTTCGATATAAATATTCTTCCATCTGTTTCTTCCATAACTGGTAGTTTTGGCCGTTAAATTTCTCGACCATAAACTTTCCATCTTCTGACATTGCTCCCACTCGAACCAGGAACCCTCTTTTCCTATGAGTTACCTTTCGCTCTGATACCAGTTGTTATAAAAAAAGGACCGTGGAGCAATAAAATAAAAACAAATGCGGAAACAAAACACAGAAGATACACAATACAAGAGAGACACAGATTTATGTGGTTCATCCAGTGTGGGCTACGTCCACCAGAGAAATTGTCAGGCCCTTCCTTTATTATTATCCATCAAATGAAGGGATACAACCTACAGCAAAACCCACTGTAACTTCCTCTTCTTTCTCTCACAGTCTCCTCTCTCAGAATACAATATTCACCATCGATCATAGCTACAATACATTTCCCTCATAAAAGAGGGTTTTCTTCTAGGGAAAAAAACCCTAACATAATCTCTACCATTAGATCTGTAACCTTATAATGAACAGTCTAGATTTACAATGAAATTACAATATACATTTACAAGGAAATTTTTCCTTTGGGGGCTTCACCCCCGAACCCTCGCTTGCCCCCAGACCCCCTAGCTTGGGGGATATCCCCCCCAGACCCCACAAAGGGGGTACCCCCCCTCTTCACTCCCCCGCGTGTAAGAGTGTACATACTTATGGGGTGTAAATACTTCATGGGGTATAAGCATGGCTGAAAGCAAGGACCTCTCAATCAAGAAGATAATCAGGCTCCACAACCAACACCAACAATAAGCGTTCGATGATTTGAAGTAGCGCTTGTGCTCAGCCCTAGTACTTTCACTACCAGACCTGCAACATCCTTTTGAGATCAATTAGGATGCTTAAGACTATGTTGTGGGCATCGTTCTCACTCAGCACGGCCACCCCCTAGCCTATCATAGTGAGACATTGTCAGATTTTGTCTGTAAGTACCCTACTTACGAAAAATAAATGTACTCCATTGTCCAAGCATGTCTCCAATTGAGACATTACATTCTTGGGAAGGATACATTCATCCACACTAATCATAAGCCACTGCAGTTCATGTAGACGCAGGAAAAATTGTAGAATGACCACCATCAAAAGTGGTCCACATACTTGCAACAATTACACCTCAACATCAAGTATAAAACAGGAAGCACCAATCGCATCGTTGATTTCCTCAGGAGACCTCCAGTCATGACACTCACCATGGTGCTAGACTCTTGCAGCCATGAGACATTTGGATGGCCCCAACTCTATGAGACAGACCCTGACTTTGCCACCACCTACCAAATGTTGGGTCCAAATGCAGTTGTCGATAATTTCCATCTTCAGGATGGGTTGTTGTGTCATCTGGGCCATATTTGTGTTCCATCAAGTGAGCGAGTGAAGCTGATTTGGGAATCCCACTACAGTCAGGTGCCAGGACACTTCAGTGTTGAAAAGACAGTGGCGATGCTAAAAAAACATTTCTACTGGCTGAAATATCGATAGGAGGTCAGCAAGTATATCAGGTCCTACACTGCCTGCATTATTGCCAAACCAACCACTAAGAAACATGTCCTATACACCCCTCTTCCTACTCCTGACAGACCATGGGAATCCAACTCAATGGACTACATGTCAGGCCTCCCATCCACCAAGTGGGGAAATGATTGTGTTTTTGTGGTTGTTGATCGCTTTTCTAAGATGGAGATTTTGGTTGCTTGCAAGAAGAGAATCACAGTAGAGGCCACTACCAAGCTCTTCTTTGAACAATTCTGGGTACATTTTGGAATCCCACAAACCATTGTCTCAGATCAGGATAGTCGATTTCTCAGCACATTCTAGTCGAGCCTATGGTCACTGCTGGACACCAAGCTCACCAAATCCATGGCCTTCCACCCCCAGACAGATGGCCAAACCGAGGTTGTAAATCGAATGATTGTGCATATCCTTCGCATTTATAATTCAAAGCACCCTCGCACATAGGATGAGAGCCTTCCCTATTTCCATCATAGCTACAACTGAGCCCTACATAGCTCAACCGGCCACAACCCCTTTCAAGTGGGGTTGAGATTCCAACCATTGGGACCCATAGATGTTGCACTTCCCCTTGCGGTCACCTCGACCAACTCATCTCCTGCTCCAACTGAAGCTGACAAATCCACCAGGTTCATTGATCGGATCTATCACATCTGCCAATAGGTTTAGGATATCCTATAGAAGTCTAATGACAAGTACAAACAACGCCATGATCAACATCGGGTGCCGCATAAGTTTGAAGTGGGTGACAAAGTTTGGTTGCACTTGTAGAAAGAACGCATTACAGGACCCCATCGAAAGCTTTTCCCACTCTGTTGTGGGTTGTACACTATCACCAAGGCCATGGGGGATAATTCTTTTGAGATCAACATTCCTCCTTTCCTTGGTCTGCACCTAGTGTTCAACGTGGATCTCCTTCGCCCTTATTTCCTAGCATTATTGGACACCTCAGAAGTAGCAGAAAAACTGACACCAACAGAGCTCAAACCCGACTGCCTACAATAGGCATCCAATGATAAGATTGTGTATAGACCGATCAAGGGCACTCGACAACAAAGGATCCATCTTTCTCGAGTCGTCAAAGCAGGGCAGCTGCTGCACCAAGGCAAGTGGCTCACCCGGGGCCAAATTCAGCAGAAATTTCTTCATTTGATGGGGGAACTCAACGCAATGGATACCATTTCTTAATAAGGAGAGAGGATTTATCCATATGGATATCAGTGGCCACCCACCTTTTCCAACTGGCTCAAAACAGTTTTCTGACAATTTTGGCAATTTACTATTTTTAGCAGTTTTAACTTTCGGGGCCATTTTGAGGGCCTAAATGAAGGTTTTTCAGAATCGAGCTCCTTAATGATAGGCAAAGGCATAATTGAGCCCCCAAAATGAATCTCCTCAATGATACCTTTCCAATAGGATATCACACGCCTAAAACGAAGATTGTATGCAAAAGTTACGACCCTGGGAAGTTGATGTACTAACTTACCCAAACGGGGCCCACATGATTTTTGGCGCTTCATCTCCTAGGGTTAGGTTTTTGGATGTCTAGGGTTTTTGGCATTCTTTATTATTGTAAAAAGGCCTTCAAATCCTCATTGTAACCTTCTTCTGGAAAATGCGCACTGTCGTCACATCTGTTCTCACAGATAAGCTACCACCATTCCAGCAAGCTTGTTTCCGCTGCATTTTATAGTTTCATCTTATTTCGTTATTGAATAGAAAACCAATTTTACTGTATCTCTGTTATTTTGTTTTAAGCACCTGTTAATAATCTGTATTCATTTTTTTCTTCTCATAAAATATGGATCATTCCATCTCAGCACATCTTATCATCCCCAGATTGATGTTCAAACTGAAGTTGTCAACAAATGTTTGGAAACATATTTGACGTGTTTTTCATCAGAAAGGAAGCATCAGTGGGATCAATGGTTACCACTAGAGGAATGGTGGTACGACACTTCATACCATACAACTACTCGCATGATTCCTTTTTAACTAGTGTATGGCCAAAATCTACCTTCAGCTCTCTCATATTTTCCAGGTGTCTCGAAATTCTAGGAGGCTGATCAAATGCTTACAGTTTGAGAGGATATTCTCCGTACCCTCAAAGAAAATTTGGTCATGGCCTAGAATTGTATGAAGAAACAAGAAAATCAAGGTCACTCTCAACGTCAATTTGTAGAAGGGGATAAAGTGTTTCTTCAACTACAACTTTACCAGAAAAATTCCCTCAAAGCTGACCATTGTCAGAAACTGGCACCCAAATTTCATGGTCCTTATATGGTTATCAAGCGTGTGGGACAAGTGGCCTATTAGTTAGCTTTGACTATTCACTCTAGGCTCCATCTCTTTTTCATGTTTCATTCTTAAATAAGGTGATTGGAACTAAGTTCCAAACCCCAACCACCCTTCCTGAATTGGACGAAGAAGGATCCATTTGGCTACAACCACAAGTAGTTTTGGACTAATGTGAGCATCGTCTGTGTCAATGCACCATCAAGGAAGTGTTATTCTAGTGGAAAGATACAACTCTAGAAGATGCCACTTGGGAACCAACTACCATTCTACAACAATTTCCCCATCTCAAGCCTCGAGGACAAGGTTGTTTTTAAGGGGGAGGGCATGTTAGGGACCTAACCCCTCACGTAGGTAGAATAATATATTTTCATGTAATAGAGGTCAATATTAATAAGGCCTAGAAATAATGAAGAATAATTCCAATGTAAGAAGACCTAATAGAAGCTTCCACTTCTAGAAGGATCTTCCTCTAGATGGTTCTTTTGATAGACATATTTAGTATAAATAGGAGTCGAGGGTATGAGAAATTTTGTCTTGGATATTATTGTAATAGAGCTATGCTCTCTGGAGGTTTCCCCCTCGAAGAGGCAAATGAACAATACTCTCAGTAATCAAAGTGCTCTTTCTAGTGTTAATATGGTATCATTTTGGTATTATTCTGGTATTTTTCTGGTTATATTGTTGTTCATCTTCCATTTCTAGATATTTATTTATATTCTGCATACTTTTTATATCTGGAATATTACATATTAAGATGAGATACATACCATGTATCTCTGACAATGCCAAGTAATGACAAGTCTTCGAAGATGAGAAAAAAATAAAAATATTCATGGAAGTGATAAATGAGTTTGCATATAGTCATATGGATTCAAATGATGAGGGGGAGACCAAACATGAGATTGGGGAGGAAGCTGAAAATATCCTTGAATTTAAAAATTACATGGGTGAGCATAAATTCTTGCAGCTCAAGAATAAATTCATTCCCAAAGGACTAGTTCCTTTAGAACAATTATTTGATAGAAATGATGTACCTATCAAACTAGTTGTCCTTCCCAAGGATGATAACATTGAGGAATATAATATTGGGATAAAAGAATCCCAAATATATTAAATTGTCTAAAAATATTCCTGCTAATCATAGAGAAGAATATTTGTAGTTGTTCAAAGAATACATGGATTTCTTTGCATGGAGATACGGGGATTTAAAAACTTATGATACTAGTATCATCTAGCATCGAATATGCCTCAAACCTAGTACTAAGCCATTCAAGAAGAAAATCGAGCAAGTCAATCCTCTTCATTTTTCCACCATTGAGAAAGAAGTGAGGAAATTATTATATGCCTAGATTATTATTCTCCTAAGGTACTTTGAATGGGTAGCTAATCTAGTTCCAGTGAGAAAAAAAAGTGGTAAAATAAGGCTATGTGTGGACTTTATGAACCTGAATAAATTCTCATTTAAATATAACTATCCCCTACCCAAGATGGATCATTGATGTAATACCCCTAAGGCCAAACCCAATTGTAAATGTAAATACAAATTTACTTAAGCTGGTGAGTTGTTTTGATATCATTTTTGTATGCACATTTCATGGCATAGTGCGTGTATGTACTGCACAGTAAAATGAGGAAGTTTGCACATTTTAGCATAGTGCGTTCAACATATTAAGTGCATGCGATGTTGAGGCCAGGGAGCCTTTGTTTATATGATATGTTTTATAGACTGGAGAGCCATTTATTATAAGCTAGGATGCTTATGTTTTGATTACACCAAAGAGCCTAGATGTTAAAGGCCAGTGCACATGTTTTTGTACATGTCTCATATTTAATATAAAATACATCACTGTGGGTAGACCAACCATGATAAAAGATATGGGGGAATAAAATCCACTAGTTAGGGAAAGGGAGGGGCTAAGTTAAGGAAAGGGGCTAAGATAGGGGGCTTGAGCAAAAAAGGAATATTATATTAATATTTCTTAAATCATAAAGTATGGATAATTATTTTATCCTAAGTTCTAAAGTTGGGGACAAGTGGGCCAAAGAAGCTCCCAACATGAAAAGTGTCAATTTGGGGACATGCGTACATATTGTTGGGACTTAGTTCATTTTCATGCCCCCACATCATTCTTACCATCATCTTTTCCATCATTCCTTCCATCATTCAACCATGATTCCATGACCATTTTTCACTCACGGAGTCAGTTATCCTCACACATTCATTTCACGGTATCTGAACCTATATCCATATCCATTTTGTGTTGGTGTAGCTGGTTAGCTGGGGAGAGGGACTGAAGAAGTGGGTTGTCAGGCCCATGGGATATTGAAGAGGTGGGTTGTTAGGCCCGTGATAAATTCTTTGGGTGAGAGAATTGCTGAGAATTAACTTTTGAAGGTGTTGAACTGTAACTATAAGGATCTGAGACTTCCTGTCCGGCCTATTGCTGAAGCCTTAGAAGGGAAGTGGGGCAGCCAAGGGACTATCTAGAAGAGAAGGGGCACACTTCCTTGGGTGGGAAAGGCATGTGGGGAATGAGAGACTGTAGGTTGTTAGTTTGAGTAAGCACCTGTGATGGAGTCTTTCCTGTTTTCCATGAGCCGTTAGCCTGGTTAGGAACCCTTACCTGGGTGGAGTTTAGTCCCAGGTCAGGGGTGAGTCACTGTTGAGAGTGATGAACAGTGTGGTCTAAGGGTGGGAGGTTCATGGAACATCTGCACGTAGTTGGTGACATTATTACCAAGATAAGTGCCAATTGTGTGACAAATTTACATGCTGCATTGTTATTTATGTGTTTATTTTTATGGGTATTTACTGTATATAATGCATGTATGAGTATACTATTATTTTAGTATGGATTCATTCATTTACAAATATATTTTTATGTTTACATTATATATATAGGGCTTCCGCAAGAGTTTTGCGTGTATATATTTTTAATTGCATGCAGTTAGAAAATTTTATGTGACATAGCTCAGAATAGTAAGTTGGGTATGTTACAATATGGTTTCAGAGCTAAGTAAAGTGTTTGAGTAGTGGCATGGCCCGACCTATTGGTGGCTATGGATGTTACAAATTGGTATCAGAGCTTCAGTTTTTAACACTAATCCTGGATGGGCCGAGAAAGTTGAGTTGAAGCAAAATGTCACAAAGGATTTATTTCGAAGTGGCCAAAATTCAGTTTGTAGAACGCCCATGGTAAAAAGCAACAACAACTAGGCGGAAATGGGGAAAAGCCCCAATTTCTGTGGTTGAATTCATGAGAAAATGGAGAAATTCAGCCAAGTGATGAGATATTACTAATTTAATATATGTTCTAGAAAATTTGGACCTGGAATTGATCGAATTTTAAGTTACAGTGAACCCATGACAGTTAGAGCGAGTTTTATAATTAAAATTCCCAATTTGTGAATTGAGTTTGGGAAAAATTCATTCCAAAAATGTCAACCCACAACGATTTTTTGTTACAGAGGTTGAGATGGTGTTATCGGGGTGAAATTGAATGGATTTCATAGTTTCAAAATGTCTATGGTGAATTGGAAAAAAGCCCCAATTTCTGCAGTGGAATTCACGAGGAATCAATGCGCATAAAGGTGAATGTGTGCAGTTGGGCACACCAAAAATTCATGTGACGCAGTGAAAATATCGGGATAGGTAAAATTCGACACTTCGTGGCAAGGTATTATCATGCAGGTGTGCGTGATAAAATTTTAGTACTGCGCGAAAAAATATGGTGTCCAGGTACGCGCAGAAAATTTTGGCACCGCACGAAAAAATATTAGTGTGCTGGTGCGCGAACTAAATTTAGTATTGCATGGAGTGCACACCCATAAGAAGGTGTGTGTGGTGTATAGAAACATAATAATGGTGTGCAGGGTGTATGCAGTATTGGCAGAGCATAGAAGAGTTTGGTTGGCGCGTGCACAATATGGGTATATGTTGTCGCGTGACAATTTAGTATGGTGCACGCAGAGTATTGTTGCGCGGTGGAGGAATACTAAACTTGGCATGGTGTAGTGTGTATAGTTAATTTCACGTGGAATACAACACATGATACAAGAACCAAAACTACGCATGATACATATTGGCACGTGACACAAAAGTGCGCGCAAGTTATTGGTTTTACACAGTGGTTTTAAAGTGATACACAGTGGTTTTAAACTGCGTGAAGCACGATTTACCTTGTGATGTTGCAGCAAATGGAAAATATGGGTGCATAGATTGAAATTTGTGTGCACGAAGTTGTTTGAAGGGTGAAGAACAACAAAAAACCAACGAATTTCCATGACATTTTATATCGTTTGAACGTCAACTTTTTTCAGTGCGTTTTTGAGGGCCTTAAGAGCATTTTTAGCAACTCAAAAACCACGAGAACAAGGCACAATTTGTCTCTGTAGCTCAAATAAAAGAGCTCGGATAGATCTTTCTAATGGTGTAAAATGTTTTTCAAATATAACTTTATGAGAAAGATACAACATAAATAGTGAAGGGTAAATTATAAGACCCAACTAGCTCCATGGAGCCATAACTTTCTACTCAAGACTCGAAATTGAGCATGTGAGCAAGCGTCGGAAAGGTCTTGGATAGTGGAATATAATTATCCACCCAAAAAATTGATCAAGGAATTCAAATTTCTAGGAAATAATAAGAAGGAATTGTGATATATATTAGTGAACCAGAATGGTTCATATTTTCATGAAATTGTTAAAACAGTTAGGCTGACGAGGTTTTGTTGGATGCACATTTTGCAGAGTTAACAAAAACTAGACCAAGATCATCTTAGAGTCCATAGTAATTGAAGAGGTGCAAGGGAATTACATCCATGAAGATGAAGTCAGAGGAATGGATGTCCATTTGAGCATTGAAGGAACAAACTTTAATGGACATGGAGAAGAAAGGAATGAAAACATGAATATGGAAGATACCATTAAAAATTTGCAGAAGGATGTCCAAAGCCATAACAGTGATAATCAAAGGCTTATGAGAGCCAAGGAACAACAATATTACTTCAACATGAAGTTATTATAGAGCTTGAATAGAATAGAAAATAAATTGGATAAGGAGAGTGGCTCGAGCAAATCAGTAAGTCACAAGTCTCATGATGAGAAAAGAAAATCAAGAAGTGTTAGAAGACATCACCATCACTCTCCAAGGCATTCCAGTAAGAGGGAAAACAACAGATCAAGTTCATCCCCTGTCAGGAAGCATAATAGTTATGGGGTGGATGAACTACGAGGATAAATGAACAAAATCAAACCTCCTACTTTTGATGGTGAGCACAAGAAGGATGAAGATGTAGAGACATGGTTGTTGGGCATGCGAAATTATTTTCAATTGCATAATTATTATTCTCATGCAGAGGGTATAATTTCCATCTATCAACTCAAGGGAAAGGAATCCATGTGGTGGGATCATCTTGTGCAGGTGCAATACGTTAAAGAGAAAGGTGTTACTTGGAGGGAATTCAAGAGGTATTTTGAGAAGAAATACTTGACTAAGAGATACTATGACAAGAAAATGAAAGATTTCTTTGAAATCAAGATTGGGAGTATGACCATTGATGAATATGAGGGAAGGTTTTTAGAACTGCTGAAGTATGTCTCTTTCATCAAGGATGAGATAGTGAAGATTCAAAGGTATTTGGTTGGATTGCCATCATTTATCAGTGAAAAAATATAGTGTAATGATCCCAAGACATTGGAGGAGACCATAAGGCGAGCTAAATACCTATATGATAAAAAAAAATCAAGGCCAACATTCCAAAAAGCTTGGGAAGACAAAAAGAAATTCAAGGTGGATCAGAGGAACAAGGGATATAAGCCACCATTCTTCAGAAACAATCCTCAGAGACAACAAACTCCTAAAGAACCTAGAATAGTTGACACAGGGAGTGAAAGGTCAAGGAAACCACCTATTCAATGTTGGGGTTGTAAAGGGGATCACATGTTTAGAGATTTTCCTCACAGAGGTGAAAAAGGAAGGAATATTCATAATGTACAACAAGCTAAAATAGTGGAGGACATAGGCAGAAAGGTACCCAGGATCTATGTAGCCCTGGACAACAAGCAAGCAGAGTATCAGTCACATATGATTGAAGTGGAAGGTATGATCAACAACCAAACCATTGCTATTTTAATTGATTCAGGAGCTAGTCATAGTTATATAGATCCTAAGATGGTGGAAATTTTGCATTTGCCAAGAAGAAAGCATGGTAAATCTTGGTTGGTCCAGCTGGCTACAGGAACCAAAAGAAAATTTAATGAGATGGTTAAGTCATGCCTTATGGACATGAATGGAATGAACACCCGAGAAGATTTGAACATCTTGACTTTAGGTTCCTATGACTATATAATTGGGATGGATTGGTTGGAACAACATCATGATCTCCTAGACTATCATAACAAAGCATTTTCTTGCTTGGATGAGGAAGGGAAACTAAGGAAAGTGAAGGGAATTCCCAAGGAAGTAACCATCAGAGAGATTTCATCAGTACAGCTGAAGAAATGTTATAGAAAAGGGTGTCAAATATTTGCAGCTCATATGGAGGAGACACCTAAAGATAAGGTGCCAAATTTGGAAGATTATGAAGTCCTGGAAGATTTTGAAGATGTGTTCAAGGAGGTACCAGGACTACCCCCAAGGAGGGACATTGATTTCTCTATAAATCTAATGCCCGGAGCAGCTCTAGTGTCAAAGACTCCTTACAGAATGAGTACACCATAGTTGAAGGAGTTGCAAATGAAACTTGAAGAGCTTCTGAAGAAGGGGTATATACACCCAAGTGTGTCACCTTGGGGTGACCCAGTCTTGTTTTTGAAGAAGAAAGATGGGAAATTAAGATTGTGCATTGATTTCAGATAGTTGAATAAAGTGACTGTGAAGAAGAAGTATCCTCTACCAAGGATTGATGATCTCTTTGATCAATTGAAGAATGAAAAGATGTTTTCAAAGATAGATCTCAGGTCACGATACCATCAGGTAAGGATAAAATAAGAATATATCAGAAAGACCGCCTTAAGGACAAGTTATGGTCATCATGAGTTCACAGTGGTGCCATTTGGGTTGTCAAATGCACCAACTATCTTCATGTGCTTAATGAATGGTGTTTTCTGAGAATATTTAGACAAGTTTGTCATTGTCTTTTTGGATGACATTCTTGTATATTCTAAGTCAAAATAAGAGCATGAGCATCATTTGAGGATGGTTTTGTAAGTATTAAGCGAGCATCATTTGTATGCCAAATTGAACAAGTGCTCATTTTATAAAAAGCAAATTCACTATTTGGGTCATATCATTTCAAAATATGGGATAGCAGTGGATCCTGAGAATATAGAAGCCATTAGAGAATGGGTAGTGACAAAGAATGTGACAGACGTCAGATCATTCATGGGTCTTGCAGGATACTACAGAAGATTTATTGAAGGATTCTCAAATATAGCACACCCAATCACTTCCTTGCAAAGAAAATGTGTGAAGTTTCAGTGGACATTGGATTGTGAGAAGATTTTCCAACACTTAAAACAATTATTAACAAGTGCTCCAATACTAAGGATTGAAGACCCAAATGAAGATTTCATTGTATGCACAAATGCATCTAAAGAATGAATTGGTGGAGTCCTCAGTAAAAATGGGTTTTTCATATGTTATGAATCAAGGAAGTTGAAGGAGAATGAAACAAACTATGCCACTCATGATTTGGAGTTGGCAGCCATAGTGCATACATTGAGGAAATGGAGACACTACCTCATGCGAAAAAGGTTTGAGATGAGGACAGACCACAATGGTCTAAAATATTTGTTTGATCATCCAACTCTAAATTCTAGGCAAAGCAGATGGTTAGAATTTCTAAGTGAATATGACTTTGATATAAAGCATATCAAGGGGAAACAGAACAAAGTCGTTGAGGCACTCAACAGAAGAGTGCATGAAATGCATGCTACATCCATTAGAATGTATCAATCAGATTTGAAACACATAATTATAGAGACTGCCAAATCATATTTAGAATACAAGGATTTAGTGGCAAAACTACAACAAGGTAATTTGCAGCAGAAAATTGGAGAATACAAGATAGATAAGGATGAAATTCTCATGTACAGGAGCAGAATTTATGTACCAAATTCCCAGGAGTTGAAAAATCTGATATTGAGAGAAATGCATAATGTGCCTTATGTTGGGCACCCAAGATATCAGAAAACTATTGCAGTTGTCAAGAGACAATATTATTGGCCAGGCATGAAGAAAGAGGTTGTTGATTTTATTTCCAGATGTTTGGAATGTCAAAAAGTAATAGCTAAGCATAGAAACCCATCTAGTTTGCTACAACCATTACCCATTCTTGAGTGGAAATGGGAAGTTGTAACCATGGATTTCATTGTAGTGGTAGATAAGCTTACTAAAGTAGAAACATGATTCTATCATGGTAGTGGTGGATAAGCTTACTAAAGTTGCCCATTTGATTCCAATTAAGCTCAATCACAAGGCAACGAACATTGTTGATGTTTATATGAGGTAAATTGCTAGATTACATGGAATACCCAAGACAATTGTGTCTAACAGAGATCCAAAATTTACCTCAAAATTTTGGAAGAGATTATTTCATGGATTTGGAACAAATTTGAATTTTAGTACAACTTATCATCCAAAAACAGATGGACAAACAGAGAGGGGGAATTAGGTGATTGAGGATATGTTGAGGATGTATGTGATGGATAAACCATCAAAACGGGAAGACTACCTACACTTGGTAGAGTTTGCTTATAAAAATGGGTACCAAGCATCTCTAAAGATGAGCCCATTTGAGGTACTTTATGGCAGAAAGTGCAACACGGTATCTGATCCTGTATCCATAGCCATTTTTTGTTGGTGTAGCTATTTAGCTGGGTAGTGGGACTGAATAAATAGGTTGTCAAGCTCGTGGGATATTGAAGAGGCGGGTTCTCATGCCTGTGATCAATTCTCTTGGTGAGAGAATTGTTGGGAATTGACTTCTTGAAGGAGTTGAACTACAGCTACAGGGCTCTGAGACTTCTTGTCCGGCTTGTTACTGAAGCCCTGGAAGGGAAGTGGGGAAATCGAGGGACCATTGAGAAAATAAGGGGCACACTTCCTTGGTTGGAACATGCATGTGGGGAATGAGAGACTGTAGGTTGTTAGTTTGAGTAGGCACCTGTGATGGAGTCTTTCCTGTTTTCCATGAGTCGTTAGCCTAGTTAGGAACCCTTACCCGGGTGGATTTTAGTCCTAGCTCGGGGGTGACTCACTATTGAGAGTGATGAACAGTGTGGTCTAAGGCTAGGAGGTTCGTGGAAGGTTTTCACGCAGTTGGTGGTATTCTTACCAAGATAAGTGCCAATTGTGTAACAAATTTACATGCTGCATTGTTATTTACGTGTTTATTTTTATGGGTATTTCCTGTATATGGCGCATGTATTCATTTACTGTTATTTTAGTATGGATTCATTCATTTACAGATATATTTGTATGTTTACATTATATATATAGGGCTTCCGCAATTGTTCTGCATGTATATATTTTTAATTGCATGCAGTTAGAAAATTTTATGTGACATAGCTCAGAATAGTAAGATGGGTATGTTACAATATGGTTTCAGAGATAAGTAAAGAGTCTAAGTAGTGGCATGGCCCAACCTATTGGTGGATGGGGATGTTACAATTGAACCAGGTGGATATTTGTGGCCACCCACCTATTCCAGCCAGCTCCTCTTGAAATTCTTTAGCTCATCAAGTTCTTCTGTAATTCTTTGTAATTGTGGATTCTACACTTCCAAGGATTTTTAAATCCCTACACAACTTTCAGGTGGATATTGGTGTCCTCCCACCTAATCCAATTGGATTATTTTGGAATTTTTCATGTTAGTACATCTTTTTGCACTTCTAGGTCGTTTTGGGGGAATAAACAATGCTTTTTGTCTTGCCATAGTCAAATTGCAGATTGAGTTAAATTTTTATGGAATAATGTGTAATTCTAAAAAATACCTCCCCAACGAGCTATCACACGCCTAAAATGAAGTTTGTATGCAAACTTTACGACCCTAGGAAGTTGAGGTACCAACTTACCCATCGGGGCCCACATAACGTTTGGCGTTTCATCTCCTAGGGTTATGTTTTTGGATGTCTAGGGTTTTGGAATTCATCAGTAAAGTTAAAAAGTCCTCTTGTGCCTCATTGTAATCATTATTCTCAAATGGATGCACATAGCAGGCACATCTCTTATCAAAGATAGCTACCACCATTCAAGCAAGTTGTTTTCAGTTCTGCAGTTTTACAGTTTCAGCCTAATTTATTTATTAAATATCAATTATTGTTCACTGGATATCTATTTTTGTTCTTCGTATCTATGTGTTGTTGTATTTAGTATCTTATTCATTTCATTTCTCTCATAATTCTGTATCAGTTGTACGAGAGTGGTCTTCCCTTCATTTATTTTTTTTCATGCATGTCCTTGACAATATCTAGGTACAAGAAGTTGGGACTCGAACGAGTCGAGCCTTTACAAGATCGATCATACCAATCTTGAAAAAAACCCATGGGGGATGAAAATAAATATGATGGAGAAGTATATCCTTTTAAAATGTTGCTCAAGGAAGCCCTTGCAAGAAAAAGGAACGAAATGATGGACAAATTTACACAGATACTTCAGCAGCTTCCCACATGAGATGTATCTTCATCAAGCGGCCATGCAACCCCCTTCAAGGTACAGGTAAATTTTGATATTCAATTATTTGAAGGAATGATAAATGCGGATGTTGTAGAAAAATGGTTGAATCTACTCAAAGGGTATTTTTTGGTCCACAATTTTTCGATAGGGAAAATATTAATTTTTCACTCCTCAAGGTTGTCCTCCATGTTAAGAACTGGTGAGATAGTTACTTTGAGCAAAGGGCCATAGAGGAATCTGCAATATTTATGGTCTCCACCACATGGGATTCCTTCATGGATTTCATTAAATAATAATACTACCCTATGGAAGCTACAAGGACCAGTACACAAGATGGACCACCCTGCTTCAGGAAAGCGACCAAACAATACTAGATTTCACCAATATTTTCCATACCATGCACACAAAATTGGGTATCAAAGACTCTGAAAGACATATGTTGCTCAAATACCACGATTGTATGCATATATACATTAAAACATAAATGGATTTTTTATACATCACATCATTGGGTACGACTTATATATATGTTGTCAAGATCGAGCAAAAATTTAAGCAGAAGAGGCGAGATTTTGGATCTGTAAACTCCTCACAGCCAGAGTAGGGGAAACGCTACCCCAACCTTAAAAACAAGGGAAATATCAAAAATGGCCACTCTCAAGACAACCATTCCAAGACACAACAAAAGAACGGTAATGAGAATTCTAAGAAGGACATGGGAAAATGGTGTGAATACTATAAAATCCCTTGGCACAACACCAAAGAATGTCGCTCCAAGAAGTCACTAGTGGCTGAGCTGAAAGCTTATAAGTCAAAGGAATATTATGACTCTAAATAAAAATCCATAAGGAGGGAAGCATATTATCGATGTCAAACCCATAACCATTCTATCTATCACCAAAGTCTAGCTAAGTGAACCAGAAGAAACAGAGGGAGGGGAATGCCTCTTTCACTCACAAATGTGGGTAAAGGGGGCTCCGCTTCATTTCATTTTCGATAGCAGAAATCAGAAGAACCTGATCTCATTATATGTCTTCAATCGGCTGGACCTATCGATGAAACTGCACTCGTAGCCCTACACCATTGGTTGGCTTCACCAAGGAAGATATCTCTGCGTCATCCAACAATGTCGTCTTCCCTACGACATCAAGCCCTTCAAATATGAAGTATTGTGTGATATTTCTCCTCTTGAAGTTTGTGATGTTCTTTTAGGACAACCATATTTTTGGAAGAGACATGCTTGGTATGAGTCTATATCCTACAGTGTTATTATTACTTTGGGTGGACAATTGTACAGGATACCATAGGTAGCACCGCCTACCACTATTTATTTAATCTCGGTAAGAAATGTAGTAAGGTCATTTCATAGACCAGGAAGTTTGTATTCTTTATTATCCATTCTCACAGTAATAAGAAGGTTACCACCACATCCTTGGCCTCTACATAGGGCCTCTCTTTGCAGTAGAAGCAAGTGGACATGTTCTTGGAAGAGTACAGAGACATATTCTCCTCACCCACTCGGGTACCAATGCACTACCAAGTCAAGCATCCAATTGATCTAACCCTTGGTGCACCTATTCCTAATGTACCATTCTATCATTGCTCATTGATGGAAAATCATGAAATCAAGTGTCATATACAAGAGATGCTTCAAAAGGGGAACATCAAACCCAATGCCTCCCCTTGCAGAAGCCCAATTGTACTAGTGCAAAAGAAAGATGGGACCTGGTGGCTCTGCATTGATTACAGAGCATTAAACAAAATCACAGTCAGGAACTGGTACCCAATTCCCTCAATTGATGACCTTCTTGACAAAATCAAGGGGGAAATGTTCTTCATCAATATTGACCTAAAATTTAGCTACCACTAGGTTCCCATCAAATCAACTGATGTATGGAAGACAAATTTCAAATATAAATAAGGTCTTTTCGAAAGGCTGGTCATGCCCTTTGGATTAACAAATGCACCAACCAATTTCATGAGGTTGATGGATGATGTATTGAGACCCTTCACTAATGATTTTGTGGTTGTCTATCTGGATGAAATCCTCATCTTCAATAGAACTTGGGAGGAGCACATGCATCATATTCAACAAGTTTTGATCACTCTACGACAACACAAGCTATATGCCAACTTGGAAAAATTCTCCTTTGGCATGAACAGGGTCCAATACTTGGGATACATTATTTATGAGAATGGGGTACATGTGGATCCATCTAAGATCCAAGTCATTCGTGACTGGATAGCCCCAACCACACTAACCGATCTTCAGAGCTTCTTGGGACTTTACAACTTCTACCAATAGTTCATGTTGGGATTCTTCCATATTGCATGGGCCCTCAACCAAGTGACCAAGGGTAGTGGCAGGGAAACATTTGTGTGGGGGAAGGCACAACAAAGGGAATTTGATGATTTAAAGCATCACTTGTGATTAGCTCTAGTAATCTCCTTACGTGATCTGCAACAACCATTCAATATTGAGACTGATTCATCTGACTATGTTGTAGGTGCAGTTCTCACTCAATATGATAATTCAGTATCATACCATTGTGAGACACTCTCAAATAATCTCCAAAAATACCCCACATATGACAAGGAAATGTATTCCATTGTACAAGACTATCGTCAATGGAAACATTACATTCTAGGAAAGGAGAAAATAATCCACACTCATCACAAGCCTCTGCAGTTCATACAGACATAGGGGAATTTGCAAAACGACCGCCATCAAAAGTGGTCCACGTACCTATAACAGTTCCATCTCAACATTAATTATAAGATAGGGAGAAAAAATCATGTCATTGACTGCCTCAGTTGAACTCTCATGGCTTCACTCACCACCATGATCCATTACTGTGGGCACAAGGCATATGAGTGGCCCCAACTTTATCAGCAAGATCGGTACTTCGCCACCACCTATCGTCTCTTGGGCATAGGCACAAATGTCACTGATTGTCACATTCATGACAAAATATTATTCCATATGGGCCATCTCTGTGTCCCTACAAGAAAGCATGCAAAGCTGATTTTGGAGGCTCACTATAGTCGGATGGTAGGACATTTTGGCATGGAGAAATTTGTGGTCGTTCTAGAGAAACATTTTTATTTGTCAAAACTTTGATAGGACGTCAGCAAGTATATCAAATATTTCATTGCTTGTGCCATTTCCAATCATACGGCCAAGAATCAAGGCTTATACACACCTCTTCCTACTCCTGAGAGGCCTTGGGAATCCATCTCGATAGATTACATGTCTGGCCTTCCATCCACCAAGCAATGCAATGATTGTGTATTTGTGGTGATTAATCGGTTGTTGAAGATGGCCATTTTCACATCCTACAAGAAGATAATCACAACGATAGATACTTCCAAGATCTTCTTCGAATGAGTGTGGGTCCATTTTTGGATACCACATACCATCACCTCCGATTGGGAAAAAACATTCCCGAACACATTTTGGTTGAGTCTTTGGTCACTGTTGGACACCAAGTTCACTAAATCCACTACCTTCCACCCTCAAACCAATGGCCAAACAAATGTCATCAATCAAATGATTGTGCACATCCTACGCATGTATAACTCTAAGCATCTATTTACATGGGATGAGAGTCTTCCTTATGTTTAACACAACTACAATTGGGATCTCCATAGCTCCACTGGCCATATCCCCTTTCAGGTGAGCCTAGGATTCCAACCCTTGGGTCCCATTAATGTTGCATTACCTCTTGAAACAACATAGACAAATTCTTCCCATGTTTAGTTTGAGGTAAAAAAAGCCACCATATTCATTGAGTGTTTTCAAAACATCCTCCAATAGGTCCATGAGGTTTTGTAGAAAGGCAATGTTAAGTACAAGCAGTGCCATGATCAACATCGGGTACCATAGAATTTTTAGGTGGGAGACAAGGGTTGGTTACATTTGTAGAAATAAAACTTTACAAGGACCCATTAGAATCTTTGTCTACTTCTCTATGGGACTTACACTATCACCAAGGTTGTGGGTGACAATGCTTTTGAACTCAACACTCTGCCCTTCCTTGGATTTCACCCAGTGTTCAATGTGGACCTCCTCCAAACATATTTTCCACCATTATTGGACACCTTAGAGATCACATAACAGTTGACACCAACAGAGCTCAACCTTGACTTCATGGAACAAACATCCAATGATAATATATTGGACACACGTGTCAAGGGCACTCACCAATAGAGGATCCATCTTTATCGGTTTGTCAAGGTAGGGAAACTCCTAAACCAAGGAAAGTGGCTCACCCAGAGCCAAATTCAATAGAAATTTCCTCACCTGATGGGGTCACTCAATCCAATGGATACCACTTCTTCCTAAGGGGGAGGACTGATCCAGGTGGATATTGGTGTACACCCACTTATTCCAACTAGCTCCTCTTGAAAAAATTTAGTTCAAAACTTTCTTCTGTAATTCTTTGTAATTGTAGGTTCTACACTTTTGGGGATATATGAAGCCCTACACAACTTCTAGGTGGATATTGGTGGCCACCCACCTAATCCAACTGACTTATTTTGGAAGTTTTCATGTCAGTACATCTTTTTGTACTTCTAGGGCCGTTTTGGGGCCCTAAACAATTTTTTTTTGTCTTGCCACAATCAAAATATAGACGGAGTCAAAGTTTGACGAAACAATGTGTATTTATCTAAAAACACCTTTCCAACAGTTTATCATGTGCCTAAAACAGAGGTTGTATGCAAAAGTTATGACCCTAGGAAGTTGAGGTACCAACGTACCCATCACGACCCACATAACTTTTGGTGTTTCATCTCCTAGGGTTAGGTTTTTGGATGTATATGGTTTTTGCATTCATGAGTAATGTTAAAAAGGCCTCTATTTTCAGACGGATGTACATAGTAGCCACATCTCTTCTCAAAGATAGCTACCACCATTAGAGCAAGTTGTTTTTAGTTTTGCAGTTTTACAATTTCAACCTATTTTATTTATTCAATATAAGTTATTGTTCACTTGATATTTGTTGTTGTTCTCCATATATTTGTGTGATTGTATTCAGTCTATTATTCATTTCATTATGCTCATAAATACAGATCAATCATATAAAGAAAAAAGTGGTGGGAGAAAACAATATATCCATGATGGATGGTTTTTCAGGATATAACCAAGTTGCAATGCATTTAGATGATAGAGAAAAGACAACAATCACCACAACATGGGGAACTTTCATGTATGAAAAAATTCTTTTTGGTCTGATAAATACAAGAGAAACCTTTCAGAGAGATATGGGCATTGCATTTGTGCATGAGAGAGACAAATTCATTTTTATATACCTTGATGATATGACTATTTTCTCTAAGACAGATGAAGATCAAATCAAGTTTTTAGGAAAAAACTTTGTGAAGTGTAGGAAGTTTGGGATATCATTGAACCCAAAAAAATATTTATTTTCTATGGAATAAGGGAAACTTCTTGGGAATATAGTATCCAAGGAAGGAGTGAAGATATATATGGAAAGGGTGGAGGAAATCAAACAATTTGTCCATCCTAGGAAAAATAAATAAGCACAATATTTCCTAGGGAAAATATTCATTTCGAGAAGGTTTGTCCCCAATTTTTTTGTAATGGTGAAGAAAATCACTAACATGTTAAAAAAGGACCATGAATTCAAGTGGACAATTGAAGCTAAAGAATATTTTTAGTAGATCAAGATGGCCTTTGGAGAAGCTACAGTTCTTATCAGGCCACATTATGATAAATAGTTCCTCATTTTATCTTTTTCATCGGTACAGACTATAAATATTGTGTTACTTTATAAGAATGAAAAAAATAATGAGAAACCTATAGCCTTTTTCAACAAATCCTTGAGGGATGCAGAGTTGAAATATAGTAGCATGGAAAAACAAGCTTATGCATTGGTCAAAGCATTATAATATTTTAGATATTATGTACTGCACTCTAAGATATTGGTTTATGTACCCACTAGTACTATAAAGGAAATTTTCACATAGCTTCATAGTGATGTAAGAAGGGGTAAATGGATTTCCAAGATCCAAGAGTATGATGTGGAGATCAAGTGAACAAAACTTGTAAAAGAAAAAGGACTAGCCAAACTGTTCGTTGGGTCTAACTGCAAAATTTTAGACTTGAATGCACTATCAACAAATATCATAATAGAAAAGTTTGAAGGGGATGAAACACAAGAACCATCCTTAAAGGTAAATTCTAAATTCTCTCAATTTGATTGGTATAAAGAAATCATCTCTTACTTGCAAAATTTTAGCTTCTCACCAACATGGGATAAAGCCAAGGCTAGGTCTGTTAAACTTAAAGCTGTGAAATATTTCATTTTGGTGGAAAATATATTTTGGAAGGAACCAGGGGGAATCCTATTAAATTTCCCCACTAAAGAAGAAAACGATGAAATTTTCAATGATTTTCATAGGGGTATATGTGGAGGTCACCATGCTTGGAGAGCTATTGCATACAAAATTCTTGGAGATGGTTATTACTGGATGGAAATTGAGTGGTTAGAGCATGTGTAGAATGTCAAATGTTTGCATGAAAGAAAAATTTGTTTCCCTTCCACTGAGACCAATCAAAGTTGAGACATATTTTCAATAGGTGGGATTAGACTTCATTAGTGAGATTAATCCAAATTCCATTGGACGACATAAATGGATTCCGACAACCACAATTTTTTTGACAAAATGGGTAGAGACCATGCATACCAAGGAAATCACTGATATAGTCATCATAAAGTTCCTAGAGGAAAATATTTTGGTCATATTTGGATGCCTAAGAAATATCATCACTGATAATGCTTGGGAATTCAAATATACCAAATTGGTTAGTTTTTTCCAAGACTATAGTATAGAGAAGAGACACTCTACTACTTACTATCCACAATACAATGGTTTGGATGAATCTTCCAATAAGAACCTCATCAATATTATCAACAAAGTGTTGTCCCAAAACAAGGAGGCATGGGATTCTCACCTAAAATATGTTATCTGGATAAAACAAAGTCAACATTAATAGGACCATTGGAACTTCCCCTTTCCAATTGGTATATGGGTTGGAAACCATTTTCCCCATTCAAATTAGTCTTCCTATGATGAAACTACTGCAAAATGAAGAGGAACAATCATATGACATGCGAAGAAGAATTAAACAGCTGAATAAGTCCAAAAAGTGAGAGAGAAAGTTCAGATAAATTCCCAAGATCACCAAGAAAGAATAAAATAAATTCTTGATAAAAGGAGCAAGAAAAAGAATTTCATGATAGGGGATTTAGTCCTGAAATGGGATGCCAGAAGGGAAGCTAAAGGGAAGCATGGAAAATTTGACAATCTTTGGCTTGGACCCTTCCAAGTTGTTGTAGTCCAAGATAAAAAACCTGATGAGTTAGCCATTTTTTATTGAGAGTTATTTGGGGCCATTTTTGATTGAGATTTATTTGGGGCTCCTATGAATGGGAGGTTAATCAATCATTTATTGTAGTATTGATCACTGTAGAATTTTCTCACCATGTACATAAATGATTCCTTTTCATTTATGTCCATGAAGTTTTAATTTTACTTCATTCACCATTTATTACTTCAACAAATATGTAGGGTTATAACATTATAAGTTGTTGAGAATTTTTTAGTCCTATATTAGATCAATTTTAAGGTATGAGGGAAATGTACTTTTAAGGTAGAATCTATAACCCAACAAATGAAGGCACTTGGTCTATAGCTCTCAATGGACCATAGGGGTATGTTGTCCCCACTGGAGCTGAATTTTAGTAACATTTTTGTTCCTACCATGAGTTTGAAGGATTCATCGAGGTTATAAGGACAAGATTAAGAAAGTTAGTAGCAAAAGGGAGAGATTCAAGAACCTTTGATCTAAAAATTCCAATTTATCTCAAGGAAGATTGAATAAATCATCAAACAATCTAGTCCTTTTGTGCCTTAGGAAAGTTTTAAGACCTTGAGTGCTTATAAGAGATCCAAAAAGGGACTTCTCATGCCAAAAATGGGCCTAATTATTTTATCCAGGGGGATTACCATGATACCGCTGCAAAGGATCCAGGTGCCAACATTATTGCGAACCCTGACAGATTGATGACTCTCATGTGTCATTAGACTTCCTCTTGCAACTTCATATCAATGATCAAGATGCTAGCTCGCATTCCCCTCATCGGATTCCATCTCAGGACCCAAATATTGATCACTCCAATGGCCACCTACAATAGATGGTCCATATTTGATCTTCGATCACAGAGCCTCTCGGTCAGGTGCCACATCAGCCAGCCAGTGGAACATTGTCAGGGCCAACTAGTGGCTGCCACATGGACATGTGGAACCCGCTAGATACATAGGTCAACATGTCAAAAGTGGGAGACAAGTGTCATTCCTACTTACCACTTCAACACCACTATGGGAAAATGAAGATCCACCATGTGTCTAGGATGGTGTCAATGTAATATAGTTTCCTTATCCAATTTTGATTTCGATCGAAACTCTTAGATTATCTCTAGTTTCTCCTATCAATGATTTAAATGCAAGATCGAAGTCCCCTTGTCAGATTCCCTCTCAAGACATATCTCTTGATCACTTTGACTTGGAACCTCCAATCAATGGTCTAGATCTCATCTGGTGGCCACATCACCATGTTAGAAAATCATTGTCATGGATAACCAGAGGATGCCACATGGACATGTGGAGCCCTTCAGATATACGGGTCATCATATCAAAAATGGGTGACACGTGGCATACCTTCCTACCACATCAACACCAATAAGGACAAATTAAAAGGCACCATGTATCTAGGATGATGTTGACACAAGTATCCCTCATCCGAGTCTCCCTCATCTGAGTCTCCCTCATTGGAATCCCATCGTTAGATTCCTATTGGGACCTAATTCTTAATCACTCTAATGGGTGCACCTCTAATCGACAATAAAGATCTCATCATGCCATAAATACTATGCCCTCTGATCAATGGTATAGATTTTGTGTGGGGGAATGAGATCAACAACCCAAAATATATCATGGCTTCCCCCTACACAAGTAAATATAAATGGACGTGTGTCGTGAGTGACATCGACAAGAATTCAATGCTAGAGGGTCACATGTTAGGCCAATCTAAAGTTGACACGTGAATGTGAAAAACCCATCAAAGGCACCCAAAAACATGTCAAATACAGGTGACATATTTCAAGCATATTGGCCACATCAACATCATCATGGGACAATAAAATGTGATCACCTATCTAGGCTGGTGTCAATACGGTATATTTTCCTTAGCCAAAATTGTTTTTAGACCACAACCAAATTGGGGACTCCTAGTTAATTTCCATTTCCATATCAACGATCATTGGAGTTCCCTCGTCAGAGTTCCTTTTCGGACCTAGCTCTTGATCAATCTGATGGGTACCTCTGATATATGGTCCAGATATGAAATTTGATCTCCATATCAATGGTTGTTAGCATCCTCGCGTTAGAGTCTCTTTCATGAAATAACTCTTGATCACTCCGATGGGACACATCCAATAAACAATGTAGATTTGATCTTCGATCTCACAACCTCTCGACGAAGTGTCATGTCATCCTGATAGCAGAGCACTATCAGGGCCAACCAACGAACGTCATGTGGACATATGGAACCTGCCGGATACACAGGTCAACACACCAAAAATGGGAGATACATGTCATTCTTTCCTACCACATCATTGCCATAATGCACCAATGAAAGGTTCCATGTTTCTAGGATGATGCCAACATGACGTTATCCAAACATTTAACAAATTTCTCTCTCAGTTGAACTAGATCAATGACTCTTGGACATTCTAAATCCCACTTTGATGGCTCAATTGCTCCCCCTTCCTTTTAGTTTCATATCGATGGATCAACAACTGCTAGTTTCCTTGAATTTCCTCTCATCAGATTCCCCCTTGTAAGAGTCATATTTTGAGACCTAACATAACACCTCCAAAAAATCTTACTCTAACATATTACTAGCAGGGTTTAAAGTAGTTTTGATGAAGTGAGCACACATTTAAAATATCGATGGTAAGAATTTATTTCTAATATTGATATGATGGTTGTTGAGTCATATGACCTTTATACTTAAGATATCAAGCATCTCGCCACCATAAAAAATGATTACATGATCTCTAAGGGGAAAAATGGAAATGATATTTTGGCTTGCAAAATCCTAGTTGTTCCACATTCTCAACATAACAAAAATTCTTGTGGGTAAAAGTAATTTCTACAGGTTCACCAAGGGTAAATCCACCTAAGAATCAAGAAGATGGAAATTTTTCCAAGAAGCTAAAAGTGGTTTCAAGAATTAGTTTAGTTCATGAGAAAGAAGAATAAAATACAATGAAGGTGTTGATTGCTAGGGTTGAAACTTTGGGGAATTTACACGTTTTTTAATAACTAGAGTTATTTAATAAAAAAAATTGATCACAGACAAGTGGTAAATGTAGTAGGAAACCAAAGATTCATAACTTGCATTATGTTTCAGTTTGTAATTTATTTCCTTATAGTATATGTGTTCTTGCAAAGAATTTCCTCCCATTTTTCTTTCCTTGTATCATATATGATTTATAATAGCTCAGACAACATATTATTCACCATATCCAATGTTAATATATGATGTTTAGCTATGACACGTGAGTGATTTACTCTAAACGTATGGTCATTTCTTGTCATTTACGATTTGAAGCATGTTTTTAATGATATATATACACATGTTGGAGATGCTAAATTATTAATTTCTCAACACATTGTTCTTTCCCATAACCTATAGGATTTATTCTCAATAGTTCCTTGTATTTTTATTTTGTCTTTCTTTGAATTCATCATTCCTTTATCCTTTAAAGATTGATTGTATGAAACACTCGTAGACACATGCATCTGAGAGTTGAGATAATTTTTCACCTGAGATGGGATTTTTTGAGGTCCTATAGTTTTGAGAAAGAGAGAGGGAAAAACTTCCCAAACATTGCAAAATTATTTTTCTGCAAATACAACTTTAAGGATCACCCTGGTTCTTATATTTTGTGCCTCGACATCACTATATTAACATCCTGGAACATCTCGAGGGATAACATCTTCCATGAACTCCATGGTAAATTTGCAATTTGGCCATTACAGCTTGAAAATGCCTCAATTAGAGAGTAACCAACATTGTTTCTAATTCCTAGGATGGATTATTTCAACTTCCCATGAAATTCCTCCCAATTTCAATATAATAATTTTGTTGAACAAATTGCAGACGTGCTCTTTTCGACATTCCGTCAAACAATTTTCCTGCATAATCTCCAATTTCACATTTGCGCTATGCTAGTTGGCCAATGCAAGCTCAGTCTTGAAACTGGAGCTCTAATACCTCTTTGTAACATCCCCAACCCTAAGATATGCAATGCCAGAAGAAAATTTCCTCCTTTGAAGCCATTTAATTAATAAAAAATTCTTTCATATGAAACAATATGAAGAACTAACAATATACAATAATATGTGTATACATATACAATTTAAGAAAAAAAAATAATACATTACACACAGTAAGCAACATGTAAATATAATTGTGGAAGATTGCAACTAACATTATTACAAACATTACACAACTGAATAATACTCATTAGAAGAACACATATATTTTTTTGTAAAAAAACCAACTGTGTGCATACCTTAAACGTTCCTCCCAACCGTAGAACACAATTATTATAACTCTCAGTAGTGGGTCACCCCTAAGTTGGGGCTTAAAATCCACTAGGGAAAAGGAATCCAAAGCCAAGATAAGGTCTATTTAACAACAAAAAAGTCCAGTCTCAGGTGCTAACTCTAGTAGATACCCTACAGTCCCGCATTCCCCACACACATGTCCCACCCCAGTAAGTGTGTTCCTTCTCTTCTCAACATTCCCTCGACTTCCCAACTTCCTTTCCAAGGATTCAACAATAGGATGTACAAGATGTCTCATAGTCATATAGCTATATCTTGGCACCTTTGGAATCAATTCCCAACAATTCTCTCACCTGGAGAGAATGTTCATTTTCCTGAAAACTTGGTTCTTCAATAAATCATGTGCCTGACAACATGCCTATTCCACCTAATTCTTGGCTCACTATTTTTCCACAACTACAAATCTTCCCTGGTATAGGTACATGTGATGGAAGAATGAAAGTACAGATAGTAGAAGGGAATAATGGAAAAATGAGTTCTTGAATGATGAAGTAATAATAGGAAATGTACTAAACTTCTACTTTTTATTTTTCATGTTCCCAAATTGAAACTTTTCATGTTGGAACTACCTTGTCCCCACCTTGTCCCCACTTGGGTGATACATTCCTCCTCCTTAGGAACTTAGGGACTTACGATAAAATATTACATAATTAGACATTAGGAAATATTATTATAATATTTCCTTGGCTTAATTTCCCTTAACTTAGCCCCTCTTTCTAGACCCTTATCCCCCTTTCCCTTATAGTGGATTTTCAGCCCCCCATCTCTTTTGTCTAATAGTCTACATGCAATGATGTACTTTATTAATGATATGAATGATTACATGTTACAATAATAGGCTAACTAGTTTTTTAACGTCTAGGATCTCTAGCCTAATAATCATAAGACACTCTGGCCTGTAATATCCTATATTAATAGCCTATGAAACACATGTACAAATAAAACCAAGGGTCAACATGGGGTATTACATCTCTCACCTCCTAGTCTTTAATTTTCTGTTGTAAATTATCTTGCTGTAATTTTTCCATTGTCTACATATAATGTTGATCTAGTTTTGTTGCTTCTAAAATTCTGTCATTTAGATCATATTTGTACATGATTATGGTTGTAGCATGCATCTCATGCACACTTTTTATGAGTGCACCAACCACCTTGTTCTCTTTTCCTTTGATATGTTTATATCAAAGTCATATTCACTAATAATATCCAACCATCTGATTTTCCTAGCATTTGGATTTGGTTATCCAAATAAATACTTCATGCCACTATGGTTCGTCCTCAATTCAAATATTATTCCCATAAGGTAGTGCCTTAACATATTCAAGTCATGTACTATGGTTTCCAATTCTAAATCAAAAGTAGCATAATGACTCTCATTCTCCTTTAACTTTCTTGATTCATAGCATATCACATGCCCATTTTGACTAAGGACTCCACCAAGTCCTTCTTTGAATCCATCAATGCACATAATGAATTATTTACCAAGATCAACAATATTTAATATAGGTTCACTTGTCAATAAGTATTTTAAGTGTTGCAATATTATTTCACAGTCAATAGTCCATTCAAATCTTACACCCTTCTTTTGCAAGGAAGTGATTGGGTGAGCAATATTTTAAAAACCTTCAATGAATATTATATAGTATCCATATAACATTTTACAAGTATTAAGATTTCCTTCAATCACATATTGATCAGAGAAATCGCTCTGCAACTAGGGCTTTGATTGCCCCTGTCGCCGAATACTGAGCCCGCACAATGGCAGCCCCGCAGGGGCCCCCGAACCGCCGGGAAGGAGATCTACCAGGAGTAACCTACAGCCAGGTCACGGCTAACGCTACCTCAGAGACTGGAATCAAGAGGCCGGCCTTTGAAATGCCTCCCGAAATGCGCAAGCATCTTCTTGCCGAGGGCACCTTCAAGGACCGCGAAATGGACATCGACTCGTCCAAGGAAAACGCCGCTGCAAGAGGTTCAACTCCGTGGGTACCAGGGAAATGCATCCCACAGGCTCCGCAAGCCCCAAAATACATTATATGCAC
>ML788727.1:156240-181707 GCA_009831015.1 Picea engelmannii
CTCAACCACCAGGCGAAAGACGGGATGCAGAGACGCAGGAGGACACGGCCGAGCTCGCTGAGAGCAACCAGGGGCACGACGTGCATGGAGACGACGGGCTTCTGGACGACGCGAAAGCGCCGGGACTTGGAGATCCCCCTGCCGCTTAGACAAGTGGCAAGCCAGGTGTCTAGATGTTTTGTTGTATTAGATGTCTTAGCTAGGTGTCTAGCTATCTTCGTCTCTTTTTCCAGGTGTCCAAGAGTATGCGTTGGTTTTAGTTTACATGTGGCACTGCCAGACTTTACATGTTTTGGTTTCAGTCTACGTGTTTGTGTATGTGGCAACCAGCCCATGACTGGAAAACCTATGGTCAGTGGGTCGGCTGGACTGGTTTCCTCCGAGAGGAGGCAGTCCAGTAATTTCGACCCGGCTGTAAACCAGACTGCTGACTATGCTAGTTCCTTTTTGTTTTTTGAAGCTTAATATAATTACTGTATTTACAAAAAAAAAATTATATAGTATCCATCAAGTCCCATGAAATATCTCACCTCTAATAAATTCTTTGGTACTTTCCACCCCTCAATGACTATTATATATTTAGGATCCACATCTATCTGTTCCTTTGAAATGATATGGCTCAAATAATGTATCTTCCTTTAATAAAATGATAGCTTGCTCAATTTTGCATACAACTGGTGTTACCTCCAGACTTGTAGCACCATCCTTAAGTAATGCTCATGATATTCTTCATATTTTGAGTAGATAACAATGTCATAGAGGAAGACAATAAAAACCTTATCCAAGTAATTTCTGAAAACACCATTCATCAAACACATAAATATAGTTGGTGCATTTGACAACCCAAATGGCAACATTATAAACTCATAATTTCCATATCCTATTCTCACTTGATATCCTAATCTGAGGTCAATCTTCGATAATATCTTTGCACCTTTTAACTGATCAAATAGATAATCTATCCTTGGAAAAGGATACTTGTTCTTCATAGTCACCTTGCTCAATTGCTTGAAGTCAATACATAACCTCAAGGTACCATCTTTATTTTTGGAAAATAATACTGGGGCACCCCAAGGAGACACACTTGGGTGTATATACCCCTTGTTGGTGCACTAGTGTAAGACCATAGGTTCAAGTTATCTTAACCAATAGAACCCTTCATATACTGTCCCTTTCGGCATCACCTCCATGCAAGTGAAGTCTCACTTGAGGCATCTATTGGGGTTGCAAGAACCAAGTTTCTACAGTAGCGAGGGAATGGGAGGTGATGATTCTATTCATTATTACTTATCGGTTCTTTGCGTGTTATTATATATGTGTTCTTCATTAGTTACTTAATGAATTCATATTCATATTACCATATACTTCAAATTACAACATAAACCATTTACTGAGACATTCATAATTAATGCGCAATTCTCACACAGAAACCAAATCTAGTTTAACATACATCCAAAAGATATATATGATCAATCACATAAAAGTTTGTAAAAACAGGAGTTAACGTGGTTCACCAAATTTATTGGCTACATCCACAATGAATGGCTTCTTTATTATGCTTTCAGTAATTCTCTTAGGCTTGCGCACTGTGCTTACAAAGATAAATCATGATATATTTTTTTTTACCTAGCCTAGCCACTCTACAGTGCAAGCCTCTCTCTCTCTCTCTACAACATCTCCTTAACATTCATAAATAGACTCAATAATAAATCTGCAGAATATTCTATCGCTCTCTTCTTTAACTGAACCAACGAGAACGAGAGAAGAACCCCTATTTTCCCAACCCATTACATATATATATATGAATTCTAGGGCTTAAAACCCTTCTTTTCTCATTCCAAACCCTATTACAACTAATGACAACTCAAGTTAACTTGTTGTTCGATCTGATTTTCCTTGTTTGATGCTTGCATGTTGTTATAACCCTAAATTGCACAAGACATGCATACCTGGCATCAATCCATATTACTTGCTATATTTTCCAAGCCATCATTGAACAACTCTTCTAAAAATAATTTTTTCAAAGGTGTATGCGCCTTGCACCACTACCGCCTGCGTACACATTCTTTTTGCACCACTACAACTCATGTACACTCAAAAAAAGAGATAAAAATGAAAATTGCAAAGGGATACAGGTTTTCAGGCTGTTACCTAAGCATTTGACCTCCCATAGCTAGTCACCCCAACTGTTACTATATTTTTTGGCCTATAAAAGAAGGTGTTGGGGTCCCATTCCAAGAAGAAGCATGAGGGCATAGAAACTCTACCCATTTCAGTATTCCCCCTTTGCCCCAATATTTTGCAACCACATTGTGAGTTTGAGCCAAAATTCCCTTTTTCCTCCATTGCAAAACCTTGCCATTTCCCTAGAGAGAACTAAAGAGGAGAAGAATACGTGGAAGCAATTGGTGCATGGTGAAGAGGATCCCAGGACCGAGTTCGAGGAGCAGTTGTTGGTCTCATATTGTAACCGACTTATGTGAGATTAATATAAAGAAATAATTTTTATATCCCGCCAAATGATGTCTTAAATCTTTATGATTTGTTTACTTTCTTTGTTGTGATGTATAACCCACTAATCCATATATAGAATGCATGCTTGTAGTTTCTTGTTTGTCTTTTGGTGAATGTAGATTTTCCTTGGGAGGAGATCTGCAGTCGAGAAACAACTAAGCGCAAAGGGATCGACACCGGATGCAGAGTTTAAGATATGCCTACCGGATCCCTATACTTTTTCTTTTATGTATGATTATGGGGTAATGACGTGATAGTTGTTAAAAGTAGGAGACTTTAGACAATTAGCTTTGCCTGCAATTTATAACCCTGGTGTAGTCCGTAGGGGGGTTTTCCCACTATAGTAGAATTGGAAAAAATACTGGGGAAACCTCTAGGGTTTTTTGGGGATATTATTTTTGGGTGCTTCTGAATCAGTTTATTTATTGTTTCTTGAGTTTTTGTAAGTTGATGTGTCTTCAAGGGATTCTGGTCTTCAATACCAGTACTCCCTGCCATGTTTGCTTGACTATTGGTTTTCATTTTTTTGAGAAGTTACAGAGGTCTACGCGACCTGTAGTGGGTCTTCACGCGTACATATGTGCCCTGCCTTCAGACAACCCGCATACATATGCAGGTTGCTAAAGTGTCAGTAGCGTGCCTATGCTGAGATTTTTTTTTTTTTTTTAAAGAAGAGGCAGTCATCCTCTTCCCTGTCAGAAGTCACACTAGTTATCAGGGGTTTTCTTGATCTATCCCTGGTCTATGTCATAGCAGTCTGTAGACTAGGTCTGACCTCAACATATCTTTCTTTTTATTAAAGATTTCTTGTGTTTTCTTTATTAGGGTTTTTAGACAAGTTTGTGAGTGTGTTCTGATCTACCTGTTTGGTATTGTCAGTGAATCCCTACAATCTGCGATGAGCCATAAGTCATTTCTTGGTCTTGTCTTGTCATCATTTTCCCCTTTTTTTCTTTAGAAGAAAAGAAAAGAATTCATTTTCAAATTTCTTTTTTTGAAGCATAAAACAATAAAAAAAAAAATCATTTCTTTGTTTGGTAAAAGTAGTTCAGGTTAGTTGTTTTATTTACCAAGGAAAAAGAAAGTTTTCTTAAGTTATTTACTTGAATACTTAGGACATTAAGTAGCTCGTGGTCAAGCGAAATCTTGTTTTAATTTTTTCTTTTCAAAGATCTGAGAAAAATAATTACGAAAAAGTTTGGTGAAAGAGTTTAATTTGGAAAATCTTTATTTGTGAAGGAGTAGTTTTGTTTTCAGTTTAATCTTATGCTCTTCTCTTTCATCTCTTAAATAAAATCACTGGTTTCACTTCCGTTCCTTTTGACTTAAGACAACCTCTAAAATTAACATTTAATGAAAAGTTATTAGACTTTGTGTTTGTAGGGTCCATCAATTTAGTCTAGGCTAGAGCCTTGATTTAGGATTGGAGAGGAAACTCTTCAAGGATACAAAATCAAACATAAGATTCTATGTTAGGGAGTGTTTGAAAGTCCAGTAACCATGAAATTTATCCGGGACCCCCCTTTAAGATAGGGGCCATGTGTGGAAAGGTATCGAAGATAACCCCTCCAAAGCCAGACCAAGCGTAGTGGGGAATGCATATAGAGGGATTATCTTAGGATTCCGTTGATCGCATTTTCCACGGATCTTTGTGGGTCTCAAATCCATTCATGGTCCTCAGTCGTCTTCTGGAACATTTTCTTTCGATACCCTTGATAGGTTCTGGGCTTGATACCCTTCTCATTGCGGTCCACCCAATTGTCGATTATACCCGCTTGGTGACTATTCGCACGCTGGAAACCTAGTTGCCTTTATCTTAGTGACTTACACAAGTGACTGCGGGGGTATATCATGGTACCTAGGGCATACATTGGGCTGCGCTTTGCAGAGTATACCTGGAGGGTTCTTCCATATTTGAGTTTCACTTGCACTGGTAAGTTTCTCTAGTGTTGGATGGTGTAATTGTTCTTCCAACTAGCTAGTGATTTGATTGTCTTGTCTCATAGGAGATGTTTCTAGTGTGTGATGGTATTTAACTTTAATAGAAATCCCTAGTGTGTCATTGATATTCTCACACCATGGAGGATCATGAGCTTTGTTGGTTGTGAAGGATTCTTGGCATGTCGTCAGTTAATCTAAGCCATCCTCACCACCGCTAAGGCGAAGACTAGACGAGCAAGGGTATTTTGAGGTGACCAGGCCACAGTAAACTAAGCCTGACCCATCTCTAATAGGAGAACATTTGATTCCGGAGGAACCAACCATTTTCGACCTTAGAGTGGAAGCTATTGGTCTGTATAACCCTCCGATCACTGATCTATCAACGCCCATCGTCGTACAAGTTAAACCTTATGAGCATTAGGTAGTGTCACAAGCAGCGATGGAAGCAAATGCTTCTACTTCTTCAAGGAATCCTCGTATTCCCTCTACAACTGTCACTACAAGGGGTTTTTTGCCTCCTAACCAACCGTCGTCAGTCCATACCACTATGGTCTCAACCGCCTCTACCTCAGGAAATGGTTTGATTCTATCTATGGTGGCGACCACTTCTCCTTTCACCCAAAGTGTGACAGGCCCTTAGTTCTCATATAGGATGCCTAGCTTCGATACAAACTTTGTCCTTTCCTACTCCACTCTACAGACTTTAGGTATAGGGGAAGGGATCTCGAACGCTCCTCTGCAAGGATCTATGGGGGGCATTTCAGCTCCCTATAACGCTTTCCCTTACAGAGGGGGTCATATACCTCCTTTGTCCCCTTTGCTTGGTGGTGCTCACCAACACTCCTCCAGGCTGAATGTAAACTATAGTTCATTTGGAGCAGGTATTCAAGGACTTCCTTCTTATAGCATGTCGATAGGTTCAACACCATTCTCTTTGTTCGACAGGTTTGGTAACAATGCTTTCTCATGATCTGTCATATCGACCAGGGGAAACCCCAGTTATGGACAACAAAATCCTATACAAGGTATTATTCCTGCACAGGGGGGAAAATCAGGAATTCCTTCCTCACAAGGACTTTGGAATCCATGGCAGGGATCAATTCACTCATCAGGGATGTCGACCAGGGAAAACCCCTTCCATAGCCAATGGAACCCCAGGCAAGTCTGAGTACCTATGCCTGTCGGATCGGCAAGGGGAAACCCTTCCCAAAATCCTTAGACTAAAACACAAGCCCAACCTTTTACGTCATATTACAAGAGTCATCCGATGACGTCTCAACAAGCGCAAAATATGTACACTGGTCACAACCATGGTTATAACTAGAACCTTGGCTAGCAACCTAAATTTTCCTAGCAACCTGGTGCCAGCGAAACTCTGAGCTCATTTTTCCCTGGTTATAATAAACAACCCAAATTACCGTTTTTGGCAACTTTGCACTTGCCAGACTTGACAAGGTTATTAAACAAACCCATCTATCATGATCCGCATTGACCTCCCATGACAACCAAGTTTCCTTTGGACATTCCAAAGTTTGAAGCTAAGACTAATGAATATCCATGCGATCATGTGACTACCTTCCATTTATGGTGCCCGTCCAACTATTTGAGTAACAACTCCATTCAATTGTGTTTGTTTCAATGCAATGTCATAGGGAGTGTTGTGAAATGGTACATCGAGCTCGACCACTCAGGATACTCTACCTTTTGAGAATTGGTGATGGTTTTCTTAAGACATTTTCAATTACCTGTGAGATACGACACCGACACCAAATTGTTGGCCAACTTTGAGAAGACAAAATCATACCATATCTCAGATCACATCTAAGAATGGAGACACTGGAAGAGTTTGATAAAAGTACCAGTCCCACCAGCATTCCTTCTTGGGTGGTTCCTTAAGTCTTTGGCACCACAATTATCTAAAGATGTTGCAACGTCAGGGGTCTTTTAAGAAGAAGAAGCAATAATGAGAGCTCAACAGCTAGAGATGATTTACTCTCAGTCTGGTTTACTTTATGAAGTTTTTCTAGATGCACCGCGGTCGATACTTGACAAGACTAGATAGAGATTTGGACCACATGTTGATGGTATTGTTTGTTCAGCGCAAATGAAGCCCATTGATCAAGTGTCGAATCAATTGCATCAATTGTCAATACAACAAACAATGGCCTGCTAGACCACTAGTTCGATTGCTCCCCCTACTCAAATGTCGGATGTGCATAGTGTGAAATCGACAAACTCGAAGACCACCCAGCAGCCTGATGTAAAGAAGAAACAATGAAAGAAGGGTAAGGGGGATAAGAAACCTACCAATAATGCTGGCGGGGGAAACATAGAAAAGAAGAATTCGAAGTATCTGTGTAATCTTTGCATGGAAAACCATTCGACTCACAAGTTCCCTCGGCTTGTGGAGGCCCGAAAGTTATTGGCACAGCAAGAGCATATTGTATTAATGAACCCATTTCCACATGGGCAAAATTTAACTCATGCCTCTTCGAGCATGGAAGGGGGAAGTCAGGGACCCCCTCCATCTTCGAGTAATCCTTCATCCACGAATGTGTACATGATGAAAGGTATCATTGATATAGAAACTAGGACACGCGACTACGGAATTCCAAACACCTCTGAGAAGGGTAAAGAAGCCGAAAACCCATCTCTTCCTCTCTTGATTGAGAAGAAGCTGGGAAAAACAATGACACACATTCCAAGAGGTGTGTTCAAGAAAGATTCTCACAATCCAAATGTAAGGGCCGCCCAGAACTACTCTGTGGTGGAGGATTTGTCTCAAACCCCTTATGCAATGTTGACTTTGGAAGTCCTCTAGAGCTCCCCTTCCTAGAGAAAGGATCTGTTAGCTAGCTCAGGATTTGTTGAGACTTGTAATCCGGGAACAATCATGCTTTATATGATCGACTTAAAACCTCGTCTTCCTTACCACATGGCATTTCAGATAGTAGTGGCCTACACCACGAAAACATTTACTCAGAACATTTTCCGCATGATGGTTGATGAGGGCGCCTCAACATGCCTGATGTCTTTAGCATGTTGGAAGGCCATTGGCCAACCCATTTTGTCTCTGCCACCTACTCTTCTTACCTCTTTCAACGGTCATTCAATTCGACCACATGGAATCATCCCCTCTTTCCCCGTCTAGTTAGGGGGAAGACAGTGTGCGTCTAAGTTGAAGTCGTCGATGCGTCTCTTGACTACAATATCGTGTTAGGAAGGAGTTGGACCTATTCTATGAAAGTAGTGGTCGCTACCATTTTCTGGGTCTTGTTGTTTCCACATGAGAGTCAGATCATGTCCATTGATTAGTTATCCTTCTCCCATCCTGACCCTTCATCGGGGGTATCCACGGTCCTGATGATTGATAACCCTCAGCTCGACATCATCAATGTAGGGGTTGTTTTGTGCCCACCTTTGATGGGTACTTTCGATTACCCGCCTTCAACCAAAAATGTCCAGTACATATCGACTATCCCCGACCAGCCTAGGGATGAAATCTTTCAAATCTCATCATTTCTCACGACTTACTTTAACGATCCATGGAATATTCCTTCCCCATCAGCCACAATGGAAGGGACAGGGCAACATGGCATGGCCATGCCCTTGTCCGCGACAGAAGTTGCATACTCTATAGTCCAGAAAGCTTCTGCCGACCCCGATCAGACTCCCACATAGGAGTTAGATCCGGTTCTCGAGCCTATTTGGGCTCAAGGTTCCCTCACTGATATTGATTCTTTAGACTTAGTCTTTCCCTCAAAAGAGGTGATTATTGAGGCAATTACTAGTCGGGACAGACCTTGGGATGATCTCCATCATAGATCTTATTTCCTCCCAGAGTTAAGAATAATTGAAGCATGTGAATTCACTCTAACTATGACTGGAGATAGGGCTTGTCCTATCAATCCTTTGGCTACACACGTTGTTTACGCTGAAGGAAATATGGAAAACATCGCTAAAACGATACCTATTGATATCTCCAGAAGCCATGGCATCATGGAGAATGTCTTCGTCGGAGCAGACTGCTCTCCCGAGGAGATTCAAATCTACAATGATTTATTTAAATAATTCCACGACGTGTTTGCCTGGTCTTACGAGGAAATGCTAGGCATAGATCCAAGAATCTTTGAACATGAAATCACAACATATCCTAATGCTAAGTCAGTCTGGCAGAAGCTTCGTCCAGCTAATCTAAAGAAAGCAACAACTATTAAGGCTGAAGTGGAGAAACTTCTTAAAGATGGTTTCATATACCCCGTCCAATTGACTCAATGGGTGTCAAATCCCATGCCAGTTAACAAAAAGCAGGGTACGATTCACATATGTACGGACTTCCATTATTTGAACAAGGCTTTTCCAAAGGATAATTTCCCCACGCCATTTATTGACCAGATAGTCAATGAATGCACAGGTTGCTAGGCATTTTCTTTCATGGATGGTTTTTCGAGATACAATCAAATAAAGACCAAACCTGAAGACCAATACAAAACCACTTTCATTTGTCTGCGGGGTACATTCTCTTATCAAAACATGCCTTTTGGTCTGAAAAATGTTGGAGCTACTTTTCAGTGGGCCAGGTCTTTTTCTTTCCACGATCTCAAACACATAGTCGAGGCTTATATTGATTATTTAGCATCATGATATCATAAGAGAGATGATCATCCCTCATGCCTATGAATCATCTTTGAGTGATGTCTCTGCTACAAGATTCGCTTGAATACAAACAAATGCATTTTTTGCGTAACGTTGGGTTGTCTGCTAGGTTTCATAGTTTCAACAATAGGGGTCATGGTCGGTCCTCTAAAGGTTGAGGTGATAGTTCAGTTTCCTCCCCCGTGCACAGTCCCTCAGATTCAAAGTTTAAAAGGAAAAGAGAACTTTTTACGGCATTTCATCGCAAACTATGCCGAGATCACAAAGGGTTTCATGCATTTACTAAAGAAGGACGTTCCTTTTCATTAGGACGAAGCCACTCAATGCTCTTTCGAAGCATTGAAACGCACCCTCACGTCTTCCCCTCTGCTTTGGCCACCCAATTATAATAAATATTTCATATGGTACTTGGCCGCTACAGAGTTGGCCATCGATATGGTCTTTGTTATAACCCTAATTTGCACCAGACATGCTTACCTAGCATCATGCCATCTCATTTTTCATTTTTTGCCAAGCTACTACTGAACAACTTCTTAAAAACACCCTTTTTTGAAGGCATACATGCCCTTCTCCACTACTACACACATGTATACGCTAGTTGACCCACTACAACCCGCGTATACTGACAAAAGCATGAAAAATAGAAAGTTGCAGACAGAACACAAATTTTTGAGTAAATTGCCTAAACCATTTGACTTCCCATAACCGATCACTCAACCAAATACCTAGGCCTTTCTAGCCTATAAAATAAGGGGTAGGGGTCCCATTTGGAGGAGGAAAATAATAGTAAAGAAACTCTACCTAATTTTCCATTCCCCTTGCCCCAACCATTTGTAACCATTTTGTGAGAACTGAAGAGGAGAAGCATATTTGGAAGCAGTTGGTGCATAGTTAAAGAAGAGCCTAGGACCAGATTCGAGAAGCAGTAGATGATCTCACCATTGTAAGTGACTTTTGAGAGGTTAATAGAAAGAATTATTTTTCCTGTCCCGCCATATAAGGTGTTCAATATTCAATTTTGGTTTATATTTTTGGAACCTCTATGAGATGCATGTTCGTATTTCTTTGTTTGTTTGTTTTTTAATGCAGGTTAGATTTGGGAGGAGACTTGCATTCAAGGAGCAATTGAATGCAAAAGGATCAAAACTAAGTGAGGGGTTCAAGGTAGAGTTACCGATTTTTTTTATCCTTGTGTTTTATGCATGAATGTGGGGTCTATGTCGGGATAATAGTAAAAGGTAGGAGACTTTCGAAGGTTATTTCTGCATGCATTACTAAACCCTTAGTGCTAGTCCATAGGGGGATTTCCCACCCACAATATAATTGGCGACCATACTGGGGAGATCTCCATGGCTTTTGGGGATACTTTTTGGGTGTTTTAAATTGGTTTTATTACCTTTTTTTCTGAGTTTATGCAAGAGTCTTAGCTAGTAGGAATTCTGGTTTTCCATACCAGTACTCCCTACATTCATTGCTTGACTACTTTTTTCTTTTCCGAGAATTCACAGAGGTATTTGTGGCCTATACAAGGACTGCACGTGTATATATTCACCCTACCTTTATACAGCTCGCGTACATACGTTGGTTGATGAAGTGTTAGCTACGTGCCTGAGTTCATAATTTTTTTTTTAGAGAGGTAGTCATCCTCTTCCCTGTTAGAAGTGATCCTTCTTAGAGGTTTTCTAGAGCTAGTTCTGGTATCTTTTGTTACAGTTTGTAGTGTAGGTATAACCTCATATTATCTTGGTTTTAACAAATTTTCCTTGCATTTTTTTCTGTCAAAGTAAGTTTCTGTGTCTTCAAGGGATTTTGGTTCTCAATACCAACACTCCCTGCCAGTGCTTGATTTCTTGTTTGTCAATTTTTGAGGAGTTGCAGAGGTGCACGTGGCCTGTAGTGGGCCTGCACATGTGCATACCCACCCTGACCTTGCACAACCCATGTACATACGTTGGTTGTTGAACTGTCAGCACCGTAGCTATTGATATATTTTTTTTGTAGAAGAGGCAGTCATCCTCTTCCCTGACAGGAGTCACACCTCTCAGGGATTTTATTGATGTAGTCTCGGTCTCTTTCATAGTAGTCTATAGCTTAGGTTTGATTACAAAATAGATTTCTTTTTCATTAAAAGTTTTCCTATGTTTTTCTATAATAGGGTTTTAGAAATTTTGAGAGTCTGCTTCAATCAACTTGTGTGTTATTATTAGTAACTCTTTGTGATCTGTGCTTAGTCCAGAAGTCATTTCTTGGTCTTTACTTGTCGTCACTTTTCCCTTTTTGATTTTTAGGCATTAAACAATAAAAAAAAAAACTTTTATTTCTTGGTTTGGTTAAGTAGTTGCTTGTTTGAATTAATCATCAGGAAAAAGATTGCTTTCGTAAGTTCTTGGTTGATTGACTTAGGACAATAAGTAGATCGTAGTCGAGTAAAATCTTTTTTTGAGTTTTCTGTTAAAATATCTTAGGAAAAAAAGTTTGAAAAGTTGGTTAAAGAGTTTGAATGTGAAAATTTGAATTTGTGAAGAAGTATTTCGTTTCTAGTTTCATTATATGCTCTTCTCTTTTGTCTCTGAAAAACATCACTCATTTCACTTCCATTCTCTTTGACTTAAGATAGCCACTAAAATTAACAATTAATTAAAATCAACTAGACTTTATGTTTGTAGGGTCCATCAACTAGTCTAGGCTAGAGCCTTGATTTAGGATTGGAGAGGAAACTCTTCAAGGCTGCAAAAACAAACATAAGAATCTATGCTAGGGAGTGCTAAAAGTCCATTATCGTGAAATTCATATGGGACCCCCCTCTAACACAGGGGATAAACACGAGGTTGCGTGTGGAAAGGTAGCGGAGATAACCCCTCCAAAACCGGACCAAGCATAGTGGGGAACACATATAGAGGGCTTATCCTGGGATTCCATTGATCGCATTTTCCACAGATCTTTGTGGGTCTTGAATCCGTTCGAGTTCCTTATTTGTCTTCCAAAACACTTTATTTTGATACCCTTGATAGGTTTCAAGATTGATACCCTACTCATTGCGGTCCACACGACTGTCAACTGTACCTGCCTAGTGACTGTTTGCGCGTTGGCAACCTAGTTTCCTATCATTCTAGTGACTTAAACAGGTGACTGTGGGTGTATACTGCAGTACCTAGGATAGACATCGGGCCACGCTTTGCAAAATATACCCGGAGGGTTCTTCCGTATTCGAGTTTCACTTACACCGGTAAGATTCTCTAGTGCTGGTTGTTGTAATTGTTCTTCCAACTAGCTAGTGACTGCTTGTTTTATATCATAGGTATTTTTTCTAGTGCATGCTGGTGTTTAAATGATTATAGATAGCCCTAGTGTGTCTTTGATCTTCTCACATAGTGGAGGATCATGAGTTCCATCAGTCGTGAAGGCTTTTGGGCCTGTCGCTGGTTGATCGCGACCCCCCTGCCACCGCTAAGGAGAAAACTAGACCAGCAAGGATCTTTTGACACAATCAGGTTACAAGAAACTGTTCTTGACCAATCTTCAAGAGGAGAAAATTTGATTCTAGAGGAACAAATGAGAGTGTCTCAAGTAGTAATGAAACCAAACATTGCTACTTCTTCAGGGAATACTCATATTCCCTCCACGACTGTCACTACATTGTGTTTTCCACCTCCTAACCAACTGTCGTTGGTCCGGGCCACTATGGTATCGACTGCTTCTACCTCAGGTAGCAGTATGATTCTATCTATGGAGGTGATCACTGCTCAGTTTACCCAAAGTGAAATAGGCCCTCTGTTCTCATACGAGATGCCTGGCTTCGGTACGAGTACAGTACTTTCCTCCTCTACTCTACAGACTTTAGGTATAGGGGTAGGGAGTTCTAATGCTCCTCTGAAAGGATCTATGGGGGGCACTTCATCCCCCTTTATCTCTTTCCCTTAGGGCGGGGGTCATATACCCCCTTCGTCCCCCTCGCTTGGTAGTGTTCATTAACACTCCGTCGGGCCAAATGTAAACTTGTTTGGAGCAGGTAGTTAAGCACTCCCTTCTTATAACATGTCGGTTGGTTCGAAACTATTCTCTTTTTTCAGTTTTTTTGGTCACAAAACTTTCCCGTCACCTGTTGTTTCAGCCAGGGGCAACCCCAATTATGGAAAACAACATCATGTACAAGATATTGTTCCTGCACAGAGGGCACACTTAGGAATTCCTTCCTCACAAGGACCTTGGAATCCATGGCAGGGAACAATTCCCTTGTCATGGATTCTGATCGGGGGAAACCCCATCCATACCCAGTGGAACCCTACTCAAGGCTCAACACATATGCCCGTCGGATCAACAGGGGGAAACCCTTCCCAAAATCCTTGGAATGCAACACATGCCCAACCCTTTACATCATATTTTGGGAATCAGTCAATGACATCTCAACAAGCACAAATTCCGTACACTGGTAACAACCATATTTATTACCAGAGCCATGGCCAACAACCTAACTTTTCGTGGAAACCTGGTACTAGTCAAACTCCAGGCTCCTTTTTCCCTGGTTACAATCCACAACCCAAACTACCCTTTCTAGCAACTCTGCATTTGCCAGACTTGACAAGGTTATTAAACGATCCCATCTATCGTGATCCAAGTTGGCCTCCTATGCCGATCAAATTGCCTTCAGACATTTCAAAGTTCGAAGCCAACCCTAATAGAGATCTTGGCGATCATGTGACTACTTTCCACTTATGGTGCTCGTCTAACTCTTTGAGGGACGACTCCATCCAGTTGTGATTATTTCAACACACTCTCATAGGGAGTGTTGAAAAATGGTACATCAATCTCAACCTCTCACAATACTCTTTCTTCGTCGAATTGGCAATGGATTTCTCAAACCAGTGTCAATTACCTGTGAGATATGATGCCGCCACTGAATTGCAGGAAAACTTTGAGAAGAAAAAAGAGGACCATATCTCGGATCACATTCGAGAATGGAGATGCCATAAGAGTTTGATAAAAGTACCAGTCTCACTAGCATTCATGATAGAGTGGTTCCTTAAGTCTTTGGTACGCCATTTGTCTAAAGATGTTGCAACATCTGGGGTGTTTTCTGAGGAAGAAGCGATAATGAGAGCTCAACAACTAGAGATGCTTTACTCTCATACTGGTTTACTTTACGAAATTTTTTTAGATGCACCGAGGTCAATACTTGACAAGACTAGACAGAGGTCTGGACCACATGTCGATGGCATTATTGGTTCAGCACAAATGAAGCCCGCTGATCCATTTTCAAATCAATTGTAACTATTGTCAATACAACAGACAGCGGCCAGCCAGACCATGGGTTATGTTGTTCCCCCTACTCAAAATTTGTATGTACACATCGTTCAAACGACAAAACCAAAGGCCACCCAGCAGCCTGAAGGAAATAAGAAACAACAAAAGAAGGGTGAGGGGGATAAGAAACCCATTGATAATGTTGGCGGGGGCGACACTAAAAAGAATAAGTCAAAGTATCCTTGTAATCTTTGCAAGGAAGATCACCCAACCCTTCAGTTCCCTTGGCTTGTAGAGGCTCAGAAGTTATTAGCATAGCAATAACCTGCGGTGTTAACAAACCCGTTTCCACACGGGCAAAAATACAACTCAAGCCTCCTTGAGCATGGAAGGGGGTAGTCAAGGCCCCCCTTCATATTCGAGTAATCCTTCATCCGCAAATGTGTATATGATGAAAGGTGATGCCTATATATCGACTAGATCACATGATTACGGAATGTCAAGCACCTCTGAGAAGAGAAAAGAAGCCGAAAACCCACCTCTTCCTCTCCATATTGAGAAAACGTTGGGTGAAACAATGACACGCATCCCAAAAGGTTCATTCAAGAAATCTTCTCATAATCTGAACGTAAGGGCCACCTAGAACTAATTTGTGGTGGAGGATTTGTCACAAAACCCTTCTACAATGTCTTCTTTGGAGGTTCTCAAGAGCAGCCCTTCCAAGAGAAAGGCTTTGTTCACCACCCTAGGATCTACTGAGACTTGTAATCTAGGAACAATCATGCTTGATACGACCGACTTGAAACATCGGCTTCATTACCACGTATCTTTTCAGATAGTAGTGTCTTACACCACAAATTTTTTTACCCAGAACATTTTCCGCACAGTGGTCGATGAGGGTGCCTCGACATGCATGATGTCTTTGGCATGTTGGAAGGCTATCAGTCAGCCCATTTTGTCTCCGTCATCTACTCTTCTTACAGTTTTTTACGGTTGTTCTTTCCGACCACATGGGATCATTCCTTCTTTCCCCATGAAGATAAGGGGAAAACCAATTTGCATCAAAGTCGAAGTGGTTGATGCATCTCTCGACTACAATCTCTTGGTGGGAAGGAGTTGGACCTATTCTATGCAAGTATTGGTAGCGACAGTCTTTCAGTTCTTGTTGTTTCCACACGAGGGTTGGATTGTGACCATTGATCAGTTATCCTTCTCTTGTCCTGACCCTTCATCGAGAGTCTCCATGGTCCCAATGATTGATAACCCTTAGCCTAACATCATCAACGTAGGTGTTGGTTTTTTCCCACCTTTGATGGGTACTTTCGATTACCCTCCTTTGACCGACAATGTCCATTTCATGTCGGTTGTCCCCGACTAGCCTCGGGCCAAAAACTTTCAACTCTTGTTGTTTTGCACAATGTACTTTAATTATTTGTGGACTCTTCCTTCCCCATCATCCATGATAGAAGGGACAGAGAAACATGACATGGTCATGGCTCTGTCCACGGTAGAAGTTTCATACATGATTATTCAGCAAGCTTTCGCTGACCCCGACCCGACTCTCGCACAAGAGTTAGATCTGGTGCTCGAGCCTATTTGGCCTCAAGGTTCGCTTGCTGATATAGATTCTTTAGACTTATTCTTTCCCTTAGACAAGGCGATTACTGAGGAAATGACTAGTTTGGATAGAACCTGGGATGATCTTCATCATAGATCTTACTTCCTCCCAGAGTTAAGATGAATTGAAGTAGGTGAATTCACTCTGACTATAACTAGAGATAAAGCTTGTCCTATCAATCCTTTGGAAATGCATAGTGTTTACGCTAAAGGAAATATGGAAACAATATTTGAAACAATACCTATTGATATCTCCAGAACTCCTAGCGTCATGGAGAACATCTTCGTCGGAGCAAATTTCTCCTCTGAGCAGATTCAAATCTACGTGGATTTATATAAATAATTCAGTGATGTGTTTTCCTGGTCTTACGAGGAAATTCCAGGCATAGATTCAAGAATCATTGAACATGAAATCACAACTTATCATGATGTTAAGCCGGTTTGGAAGAAGCTTCGTCCGATCAATCCTTGGATTGAAACAACTATTAAGGCTGAAGTAGAGAAACGACTTAAAGCTGGTTTCATCTACCTCATCCAATTGACTCAATGGGTGTCAAATCCCATGCTAGTCAATAAAAAACAAGGTACAATTTGTGTATGTATGGACTTCCTTGATCTGAACAAGGCTTGTCCAAAGGATAATTTCCCCATGTCATTTATTGACTAGATAGTCGATGAATGCGCAGGTTGCGAAGCCTTTTCTTTCATGGATGGTTTTTTGGGATACAATCAAATACAGATCAAGCCTGAAGACCAACACAAAACCTCTTTCATTTGTCCATGGGGTACATTCATTTATCGAAAGATGACTTTTGGTTTGAAAAATGTTGGAGCTATGTTTCAGCGGGCCATGTCTTTTTCTTTCCACGACCTCAAACACATAGTCGGGGCTTATCTTGATGATTTAGCATCACGAACTCACAAGAGAGATAATCATCCTACACACCTCCAACTTATCCTTGAACGGTGCCGCTACAACTGAATCCACTTGAATCCAAACAAATGTAGTTTTTACGTCACATCGTGTCATCTGCTAGTTTTCATAGTTTTGAAAATAAGGATCATGGTCGATCCTCTAAAGGTTGATGCAATAGTTGAATCCCCCCCCATGCACCATCCCTCAGCTTTAGATTCTGTAAGGAAAAACAAACATTTTACGATGTTTCATCACAAACTATGTCAATATCACTAAGGGTTTCATGCATTTATTGAAGATGGACATTCCTTTCCATTGGGACGAAGCCACTTAATGCTCTTTCGTAGTGTTGAAATGTTCCCTCACATCAACCCCTCTTATTTTTCCACCTAATTATAATAAAGATTTATTATTATACTTGGCCATTACGGAGTCGACCATCGGTATGGTCTTGGTTTAGGAAGATGATTTTCTCTCAGAATACATGATTTATTACCTGAGCCGAGGACTATTTGGACCGGAACACACTTATTCCCACATTGAAAAACTTGCATTGGCAACAGTTCATGCTGTCCAACGGTTCCGTCATTACATATTGTTTCGCAAGACCACTGGCATTGTCATTGTGAATCCATTTCAATACGTTTTGACAAGATGCGTCATCAGTGGAAATATCAGTAGATGGATAGTTATCCTCCAGGAATTCGATTTGGATTTTGTTTCGGTGAAATCAAAAAAAGTGATGGTCTTTGCGAAACTCATATCTAAACTTCTGGTCGAATTAGGTGATGTTATACTCGAAGAGTCTCCTATAAAAGGAGACATGTTTTTTATCGTGTCTTTCGACCCCTAGTATGGAAATATTCTTTTCTATCTACAGAATTTGAAGTGCCCCACCTCTGCTTCTCGTGATGAGCTTCACTGTATATGCTATCAGGCTAAGAACTATCTCATAATCAAGGACACTTTGTATCTTCGAGGTGTACACTGCATCCTTTGTTGATGTCTCACCCATGAAGAAGAAGAAATCGTGCTTAATAATTTCCACACTGGAGCATGTGTTGGTCATTTGTCTGGGTTGGAAACAAACCAAAACATTATACACATTGGTTACTTCGGTCCCAAACTAATCAAATATTGTGTTGAATTGGTCAAGAAGTTCCACCTGTGTCATATCTTCTCTTAGAAGATGAGGGCACACCCCGCTCCCATGTTTCTCATTATTACCATTGGTTCCTTCACTAAATGGGGGATTGATTACACTACATGCAACCCCCCTTCAGCAAGGGGGCACCACTATATCATCGTAGCAGTATTATACTTCACCAAGTGGGTCGAAGCTATGCCAACGTTCAAACATGACGGGGAGACAACAACTCTCTTTTTGTTCAACTAGATAATAGCAAGGTTTGGTGTACCAAAAGAGATTGTCACTGACCATGGAAGTCACTTTCAGAACAAAATGATGACTGATTTAATGTCAAATCTTGGGTTGAGGCAAGAACATTCATCACCCTACTACCCATAAGAAAATGGTCAGGTAGAAGCTGTAAATAAATATCTTAAGACCATTCTACAACGAACGATCAATTTGGCCAAGTCAAATTGGCATTTGATGTTATACTCGACATTATGAGCCTACCAAACGTCTCTTAAGATTGCAACCAATTTCTCACCTTTTCAACTCATTTACAGGTTGTAAGTAGTATTACCCATAGAGTGCCAGATCCCATCTTTAAAGTTGGCAGTACAGTTATTGCCAGATACTTCACCACTTGAAGAGTGTTTACTATACCTCGAGCAAATCAATGAGTAGCGTCGTGATGTGGCCTTGTCTAACGAGGCTCACAAACAAAAATTCAAGTGTCAATATGATCAGTCCATTCTTCCTTGGATTTTCTCTGAAGGAAACCTTGTCCTGGTCTATGACCAAGATAAGGACCCCATGGGGGCAGGCAAGTTCAAACCTATGTGGGTCGAACCTTTCATCTTGAAAGAGGTTCTAAAAAAGGGTTCTTATCGTCTGGTGGACTTTTAGGGAAATGTTTTAACGGATCCTAGAAATGGGCTCTACCACAAGAAGTATTACTCATAGGTGGGTTGCCTTGGGTGACTTTTGTAACATATGTATAGTCTTTGTACTATTATTTTTTATTTTTGTCTTTTGGTTTTATGTACATGTTGTTTTTGATGTTATCCTTTTCATTGTGGCAGATGTCAAGTGAATTAGAGGTGTTTGTTGGGTTCGTGGATGACGCTAGCTGGAACACTCAGAGGCTTTCTTCCACAACTTGGGTGATTTTCACACCTTAGGGCCAGTTAATATCCTCAAGAGGTATCTGTTTAGGTGATACCACAAACAATGTCACCGAATACAACACAGTTATTGAATTTCTTTGTGACACTTTGTCACTTGGTATCTCCCATCTCCGGGCCTATCTAGAAGCTCAGCTGGTTGTGTCTCAGTTAAATGGGGTTTACCGCATTTACAATCCTACTCTACACCGACGGTTCCTTAAGGTATGTCTCTTAGAACGAAGCTTTGATTACATTACATATATCCATGTTCCTAGGAGATTGAATCAATTTATAGATACTTTAGCTAATCATATTTTAGATTGGCATCTTGCACACATATAAGAAAAACATACACACACATGTAAATACATTTGTAAATAAATGTAATCCATAAAACACAATACATGTAAATAGGAATATATATATCGCAAAGTATCAGAGTACATAAGTGGGCTCGAGTGCATCAAAAAATATGTGTCCAATAAAGAGTCACGAGGCTTATGCCCTCAAAAGTATACAAAAGGTGCCCTTGGCACATAAGAAGTCTAGTCTAAGCTAAGGGTGGGGCCTGTTGGCCCTGTCATAGTGAACAATGACATTATCCAAATGCTGAAAAAGTTGGAACCAGGTCTGTGGTACCCCAACAACATGAGTCTGCATGGATGGTGGGAGATCCTCAATCTCTTCCATGGGGACTGTCCGAGTAAGCATGGTGAGGTTCCTCTCTATTTGTATCAATACTCTCTCAGCCTCTCCAGCTGGAGGTCCCCCTGTTGTTGTTGGTCCACTGAACGCAGCTGATCCTAACTTTGGTCGAGGATGCCGCCTAGTCCTCAAAAAGTTCATTGGACGCACTGGCCCCACATCTACATAGAACAGATACATAGTTGTCATATACTCTAGTACACAAAAAAATTGATATATATATAAAAAGACATAAAAATTAAATAACTTTAAAAGAAAAAAAAACTACAAGTATACCTAATGCTCCTCGTACCACTCTGGGAGGTACACCCATGTCAGGGCCCCTGGAAAAGTCAATTACGGCATAGGGATAGTCCTCTATCGCCGAAATCTTCCGACACCACCAGTCGAAAAACTTGTCGTTGAAGGCCTCAATGGTCCTCCCTCTCCCCTGTCACGGAAATAGTGCTGCCCATCTGCATACTATTGGAGAAGAGGCTATGTGCCCTCGTACTGTCTGCCTCGGACTAAGATTAGGTACCCTCTCGAAGAAGAAAGAACAAAGAATAGTCCCAAACCCGAAGTTTCTATGCCTCTGCATGTGACACTCTGTCAGCTACCTCTTCATGCAATCCAGTAAAGTAGTACTCCAATCAAAAACTTATGCACTTAAGAAATGAACAACACAATTCATATGCGTTTTGGAAGCCTGATGAAAAGTTATAGATCCAGTGATCCGCCCGATGAGGAAAACTATCACTTTCAGTGATAGTTCTGAGATATTGTTTATCGGCACATGTGTACCCATTTTGTCTGTGTCGGAATCAAAATGGAGTCCAATCAACTCTGCTATGTTGTGAGGCCTAGAGGGAAAAGTACAAAAATTGACTAGTTCCCCTCTCCTTGGGAGGCATGTTGGAAAGTAGATATCCTCGATCGTTGGAGTCAATGACTGTCCCTCAAGCATGAAGGCCTTTGCATCAGGATGCCAATAATCAACCAAGGTGTTTAGTAGCCTAGGTTGTGCCTGCATGAAAGGACACTGGAAGAAATTTAACAAACCACATTGTGGCAATGCGGTGGTAGCAACAGGGTCCTCACCGACCAGAAAATCAATGTCCTCATGCTCCCTCTCTCTCCAATGAACATACATCCTTCAATTCACAAGTTCATGACAGATTAGCTCTTGATTTTTTTTATTTTTTTCCACAAAATGGAGGGTATACGCGGGCTGTAGTGTACACAGTCGTGTGTGCACGCGTGCATCTTTTCTCCTGCCCGCGTGCACATGTAGGCTGTCATAGGACAACCCGCGCATACATAGGGCCAACCTTTTTAAAGGTTGGCGCCCCTCCAAAAAACAAAATTAAATGCATAAAGGAAGAATTGAAATGCAAGAGGGGTTAGTATGTACTTACTTGGTCCAAGTGAAAGTTCGGTTCATCCACTAAAGCTCCCAGAATCAACTCTTTTAACAAAGGGTTGCTTTAGTCTTTTTGTCAATTTCTCAATTCGCAATGGTGATAATAAGCTGCCAACTTCTATTTATAGACTTTTTGGCCCCTTTTTGTCATTTTTTGGACCCTTTTGTCATTTTTTCTAGCCTAAAAATCATTTAGTTTGGTTCAAGAGTTTCTTATGGAATGTTACGATAAATGTTAATTTGGGTATTGGGAATTTTTTGAAGATTTGGGTCATTTTAAAGGTCCTTTGGTAAAAAGTCATTTTTTCGATGTGTTGCATCTAAGTTAGGATTCCACCTCCACTTTCTGTATCTCATTGTATTTTTTTATTTGACATAGGATCGACCCCATCTAGTTGAGACACAGAACCATATTTGATTCTTTAGAAGTGTCGTAATTTAGTGGTAGAGCCTAACCCTTCATGGATGCCCTAGGTAGATCCTGGTTGCATTTTTTTGTATCCATGTCGTCACTACTGACTATAGGCTCGGGCATCCTTATTAGTATTTCCTAATTACGAGTATGAGCCTCATTTGCATGATTCATTATCACTCTTGACCTCACCCTTGGGACTCCCAAAACACAACGGGTCTTCTTTTAATCCCTTTTCAGACCCTCTAAACATGAAAAGATTGTCGATCAATCTTGTCTCCCTTCATGCTCGCTAAACTAAAATTTGAAGGCATGTCTATCTAGCAGTAGTTTACCCCTTTTTCTGTCTGGATGGTCAGCTATACAAAAAAAGGTATACTCTAGGAGCTATGGTTCCCTAGAAGAGTATTCTCAGGTATAATTTTAACCCTTTTTCGGGCCTGAGGAACTAAATTTACGAAAATGGAACCCCCATGGAGTCTATAGTTAAGATATTTTCAGACTCCCTAAAAGTGAAAATATGGCTGAGTGACCTTGTTCCTTCACACTCGCTAAAATGGTCCAAAAGAACATCTCATATGAAGTCCATAATTAAGCATTTTTCAGACTCCTTAAATAAGAAAAAAATGTCAAGTGATCTTGTCTTTATCACAGTCATTAAAATGGTTTTGAATAAACGTATTTTCGATGCTAGTTTACCCATTTTTCGAACCGACTAGAATAGCTTCAAAAAAGGTACTCCAGTGGAGTCTCCTTTTACACTTTTTCAGACTCTCTAAAAATGAAAAGTCACGGAGCTTACCTTCTCTAGGCTCATTAAAACCACATCGAAGGATGTTACCATTATGTCTTATTAATCGCATTTGCATACATGTGTCTTTGGCCTAATGTCGGATCCATGTTGCTCTCAACTAAACCATCTGAAGCATGCTTTATACGCAAGCCTTGTAGCACTTTTCCTCTGCATCTTAACACCTTGGCCCATGGAGGATTTTTCTCGAGTGTCCTTTTCCTGCATATGTCCCTTTTCTCTGAGCATCCATCTGTTCCTTGTACTTGGAACTAGTATGTTTGTGACACTCGATCCGCCTTTGTAACGCAGCATTCCTTTATTCTTTTTCAAGCTTTCCACAATTGTTGAAAAAGACAAAATAATCAAATATACCCCAAAAAGAGGAAGGGAAAAGTATTTTCTTTTTGTTGGCAACACAATGAGTCACCCTTGGACAAATCACATCCTTTCATTTGTTCATCAATCTTTGGGATTTAACATGAACTTAGGAAGTTGTTCTCGCTACATAGAGTTGTGTCCTCCTCCATTTGTTTATTCTTCCAAACATTTGGAGAGATTGTGTTGCATCTTTCATCGTAGACTTATGTCAAATACCATGTCACTTGAGTCTCATATTTTGTCGTGCTATTGTCCAAGGGAAGTTTTTACCAAGATTGAGTCGACCCCTCTACAGTTTGTCTCTTGCCCTCATGCCGGAGATACTGAAATCCCACTCAAGTCTTTGTTCAAAATCCATGAATCCCTAAACCTGATCATCAAGATCCTCTAGTCCATTCCTAACGAGGCGTCGAAGACCTCCGGGTAGTGAATTCATACACACATATTACACTCCTACGCGAGTTGTGAAGATTTCGAAGATGTTTCTCAAGCTTTGAAGGCCTCATCTCTAGCCATCGGGCCTTACTAGATTCTTGAAGATAGATACTATACATGTATGTATTTTTGATTTCGAGATGTAGATCTGCCATGTATTGCTCGCAGCTACACTTTGTATAGTTATATGACATGGATATGTAGTGTATTTGATTGGAAGCCATGATTTTATTTCATCCTGAGCATGGGTATGCCCACCTCGGTGAGACAATTGTTATTTTGCAGATGGCACCTCTCGAACTCTGGTCCCTGGGCTCACTTGTTTCGTATGTTGGTGAAGATTGATAATGTATTTAGGACATCAGATTCTCTTTTGACCTCACACATTAGGAGGCATCTATTATAACCCTAATTTGCACCAGACATGCTTACCTGGAATCAAGCCATCTCATTTTCCATTTTTCACCAAGCCACTACTGAACAGCTTCTTAAAAACACCATTTTTTGAAGGCATACACACCCTGCTCCACTACTGGACGCATTTATATGCTAGTTGACCCAATATGGACCGCATATACTGACAAAAGCATGAAAAATAGAAAATTGCATATGGAACACAGATTTTTGGGTAAATTGCCTAAACTGTTTAACCGCCCATAGCCGGTCACTCAACCAAATACCTAGCTCTTTCTAGCCTATAAAAGAAGGGTAGGGGTCCCATTTGGAGGAGGAAAATAAGAGTAAAGAAACTCTACCCAATTTTTCATTCCCCTTTCCCCAACCTTTTGAAACCATTGTGTGAGAACTGAAGAGGAGAAGCATATGTGGAAGTGGTTGGTGCATAGTTGAAGAAGAGCCCAGGACCAGTTTCGAGGAGCAGTAGCTGATCTCACCATTGTAAGTGACTTTTGTGAGGTTAATAGAAATAATTAATTTTCCCATCCCACCGTATGAGGTGTTCAATATTCAATTTTGGTTTATATTTTTGGAACCTCTAACCCACTAATTCATATATGAGATGCATGTTCATAGTTCTTTGTTTTTCTTTTTGTGAATGTAGGTTAGATTTGGGATGATACTTGCAATCAAGGAGAAACTGAATGCAAAAGGATCGACACCAAGCAATGAGTTCAAGGTAGAGTTACCGGATCCTTTTATCCTTGTGTTTTATGCATGAATGTGGGGTCTATGTCAGGATAATAGTAAAAGGTAGGAGACTTTTGAAGGTTATTTCTGCATGCATTACTAAACCCTTAGTGCTAGTCCATAGGGGGATTTCCGACCCACAACAGTCTTGGTTCAGGAGGATGATATTCTCTCAGAAAACGTGATTTATTACCTGAGCCGAGACCTGGTTGGACTAGAACTCAATTAATCCCACGTTGAAAAACTTGTGTTGGCAACAGTTCATGTTGTTCGACAGTTCCGTCATTACATCTTGTTTCACAAGACCACCATAATTGTCATTGTGAATCTGTTTCAATATGTGTTGACACGACGTGTAATCATCGGAAATATTAGTAGATGGATAGTTATCCTCCAGGAATTCGACTTGGATTTTGTTTTGGAGAAATCCAAAAAGTCGTTGGTCTTCGCGGAACTCATCTAAGAAATTCTGATCAAATCAGGTGATGTTATACCTGAGGAGTCACCTATCAAAGGAGACATGTTTTTTATTGCATCTTCGGACCCCTGGTATGGAGATATACTAGTCTATCTCTATACTTTGAAGTGCCCCACCTCTTCTTCTCTTGATGAGTGTTTCCATATACGCCATCAAGCCAAGAACTATCTCATACTCGAGGACACTCTGTATCATCCAGGTGTATATTGCATCCTTCGCCAGTGTCTCACTCATGAAGAAGTGGAAATCATTCTTAAGGATTGCCACATTGGAGCATGTGGTGGTCATCTATCTAGGTTGGCAATGAGACGAACAAAGTTCGCTCACACAAGATTTATCCAAAATACTTGGAATATAACAAAGTAATCCATATAGGACTGTAAACAATAAATGAATAATAAGATATAAGATAGATGATGAGATTATTACAATTGAGAATGAGGGCCTGCTTATATACCCACGCAGGGGTGCCCTTTACCAATAGTCATGTCCTTTGAGACATGACCTTTCATTATTAATAATTATTATTTATTAA
>ML788727.1:184500-204915 GCA_009831015.1 Picea engelmannii
TATATATTTGAAAGAATACTTAAAAAAATTATTTATAATTTTATTTTTATTTTTATTTTAATGGTAAGGTTAATTTTTTCCCTCAAAGAAATTGATTTTTAAATGGCCAAAGCCCAGTGTGGTCAAGGACTAGATTTAGAGAAACTCTAAAAATTTTGTGTTAATTAGAGAAACTCTGAATATTTGAATGGCCAAAAGCCGATTTTTGGTCAGAAACCTTGGGATCGAAGAAGCTCCGAAATGAAGGGGTTGGCTAAAATCCATTTCAAACAAGGTTTGAATAAAGTGCGGCCAAGGGCCGGATCAGAACTTGCTCTGATACCAAATGAGACGAACAAAGTTCGTTCACACAAGATTTATCCAAAATACTTGGAATATAACAAAGTAATCCATATAGGACTGTAAACAATAAATGAATAATAAGATATAAGATAGATGATGAGATTATTACAATTGAGAATGAGGGCCTGCTTATATACCCATGCAGGGGTGCCCTTTACCAATAGTCATGTCCTTTGAGACATGACCTTTCATTATTAATAATTATTATTTATTAACTATAATTATGTTATGAATATCTATTTATGTATATTTTATGTTCATAATAGGAAACAACCCAAAAGATTCTACAAGTCAGTTACTTTTGGCCAACATTAATCAAATATTGTGTTGAATCAGTCAAGAAGTGCCACTCGTGTTAGGTCTTCTCTTGGAAGATGAGGGTACACCTAACTCCCATGTTTCCCATCATCACAGTTGGTCCCTTAACTAAGTGGGGGATTTATCACGCTACTTGCAACCCCCTTTTAGCAAGGGGATACCATTATATCATCATAGCAGTATACTACTTCATGAAGTGGGTTGAGGCTATGCCAATGTTTAAATATGATGGTGAGACACCATCTCTCGTTTTGTTTAACCAAATAATAGAAAGGTTTGGTGTCCCTAGAGCTATTTTCACTCACCATGGTAGTCACTTTCATAATAAAATGATGTCTGAGTTAACGTCAAATCTTGGGTTGAGGCAAGAACATTCGTCACCCTACTACCCACAAGCGAATGGTCAGGTGGAAGATGTGAATAAGTCCCTTAAGACTATTCTACAGTGAATGATCAATTCGTCCAAGTCAAAATGGAATTTGATGTTGTACTCGACATTATGGGTTGGAAGTAGTCTTGTCTATAGAGTGCCAGATCCTGTCTCTAAAGTTGGCAGTACAGTTATTTCTAGACACTTCACCACTTGAACAACATTTATTATATCTTGAGAAGCTCGATGAAAAACATCATGATGTAGCCTTGGCTAATGAGGCTCACAAAAAAAAGCTCAAGTGTCAGTATGATAGGTCTGTTTGTCCTCGAATTTTCTCTGAAGGTGACTTTGTCCTGGTCTACGACCAATATAAGGACCCCCTGGGGGCAGGCAAGTTCAAACCATGTGGTTCAGACCTTTCATCGTGAAGGAGGTTCTAAATAAGGGTGCTTATTGTTTGGTGTACTTTGAGGTAAATTCTTTGGTAGAGTCTATAAATGGGCTCTACCTCAAGAAGTATTACTCGTAGGTGGGTCACCCTTGGTGACTTCTTGTACATATGTATAGTTCTTATACATTTTCTTTTTAGTTTTTGTCTTTTTGGTTTTATGGACGTGTCATTTTTTATGTCATCCTTTTCACTGTAGGAGATGTAAAGTGAATCAGAGGTGTTTGTTGGGTTTGCAGATGGTGCTAGATAATACACTCGGAGGCCTGCTTCTGTAGCTTGGGTGATTTTCACACCTCAAGGCCAGTTGCTATCTTCAAGAGGTATCTGTTTAGGTGATGCCACAAATAATTTCATCGAATATAGTGCAGTCTTAGAGTTTCGTTGTGACGCTTTGTCACATGGTATCTCTCACCTCTGAGTCTACTTAGACACTCAGCTAGTTGTGTCCCAGTTAAATGGGGTTTACCATGTTCATGATCCTACTCTACACCGACAGTTCCTTAGGGTACGTCTCTTAGAACGAAGCTTTGATTACATCACATATATCCATGTTCCTAGGAGATTGAATCAAATCACATATACTCTAGCTAATCATGTATTAGATAGGGATATTTCACACATGTAATAAAAATCACACACACACATGTAAATACATTTGTAAAATAAATGCAATCCATAAGACGTAAAAATATGTAAATATGCATATATATATCGAAAATATCAGAGTACATAGGTGGGTGCAAGCATCTCAAAAATATGTCCAGTAAGAGTCACGAGGCTTATGCCTTAAAAAATATACAAAAGGTGCCCTCGACACGTGAGTATTCTAGCCTAGCTAAGGGTCGGGCCTATTGGCCCTGCCATAACGAAAAACGACGTTTACCAAATGTCAAAAGAGATGTACCCAAGTCCATGGTACCCCAACTACGTTAGTTTGCATCCCTAGTGGAAGATCCTCGATCTCTGCCATAGGGACTGTGCGAGTGAGCGCTGTGAGGTTCTTCTCCACCCATATGAATACTCTCTCAGCCTCTCCGAATGGAGGCCCCCTTGCTACTGTTGCTGGTCAGGCGGCTGCGGATGGTCCAGCCTCTGGTCGAGGATGCCACCTAGTCCTCGAGAAGGCTACTCGACGCACTAGTCCCACATATGTACATAATAGATACATAAGTGTCAGATACTTTGGTATACAAAAAGAAACGATATATATAAAAAGAAATAAAAATTAAATAACTCTGAAAAAACAAACTTACCCATCTCGCCTCGCTCTGCTCTAGGAGGTATAGGCATGTCAGGATCTCTAGAAACATTGATCCCAACATAGGGGTAGTTCTCTATTGCCAGAATCTACCGTGCCCACCATTCAAAAAACTTATCATCGAAGGCCTCAATGGTCCTCCCTCCCCCCTGTCGCGGCATCAACACCGCCCATATGCATAATGCTGGGAGAGAGGCCACGTGCCCTCGTATCATATCTCGCGGACTAATACTGGGTACCCTCTCGAAGAAAAATGAACACAGAACAGTCCCAAATCCAATTTTTTTGTTCTCCCATATCTGACACTCTATTATTTGTCTCTTCATGCAATCTAGCATGGTTGTACTCCAGTCGAAAATCCATGCATTTAAGCACTACACCGCACAATGCAGGTGTTCCCGGGAGGCCTGATGTAACGTCGTGGATCCAGTGATCCGCCCAATTAGCCCGAAAATAATTTAGTGTGGTTCTCGAGTTTCTTTTGGGATGTTACGATTCATTTTACTTTTGGTTCGGTGAACTTTTTGAGAGTTGGGGCACTTTTAAGGTCCTTTGGTGAAAAGTCTTTTTTTAAACTTTGTGCATTTAATATAGGATTCCACCTCCACTTGTTGCACCTCATTGTATTTTTCTCTTTTCCATAGGATCGATGCCACCAAATTACGAAACAGAACCCTAACTCCTTCTCTAGAAGTGTCGTAATTTAGTGGTAGAGCCTACCTTCACATGGATTCCCTAGGTAGATCTTGGTTGCATTTTGGTGTCCATGTCATCACTAATGATTTTAGGCTCGGGAGTCATTTTAGTCCTATCTTGATTACAAGTTCAGGCCTTCACATGTCTGATATGTTATCACTCTTGGTTTCACCCTCGGGACTCCCAAAACAATGGGTCTTCTTTTAAGCCCTTTTTAGACCCTCTAAACATGAAAAGATTGTCGAGCGATCTTGTTTCCCTTCATGCTAGCCAAACTAAAATTTGAAGGCACGTCTGTCCGGCGGTAGTTTACCCCTTTTTCAGTCTGTATGGTCAAATGTACAAACAAAGGTATAGTCTAGGGGCCTCAGTTCTATAGAAGAGTATTCTCAGGTATAAATTTAACCCTTTTTCTGGCCCGAGGGACTAAATTTATGAAAAAGGAACCCCCACGGAGTCCATATTTAAGCTCTTTTCAGACTCCCTAAAATTGAAAATATGGTTGAGTGACCTTGTTTCTTCACATTCGTTAAATTGGTCCAGAAGAACATCCCTTACGGAGTCCATAGTTAAGCTCTTTTCAGACTCCTTAAATATGAAAAGATTGTCGAGTGATTTTGTCTTTTTCACACTCATTAAAATGATTTTGATTAGATGTTTTTTCAGTGATATTTTACCCCTTTTTCAAACTGACTAGACTACCTTCGAAAAACGCACCCTAGTGGAGTCTCCTTTTATGCTTTTTCAGACTCTCTAAAAAAGAAAAATTGGCAAGCTTACCTTCTCTGGGCTCGTTAAAATTACATCGAAGGACGTTATCATTGTGTCTTATTAATCTCATTTTCATCCTTGCATCTTTGGCCTAATGTCAGCTCCATGTTTCTCTCAACTGAACCATCTGAAGCATGCCTTATACGCAAGCCTTGTAGCACTTTTCCTCTATGTCTTGACACCTTGACCCATGGAGGATTTTTCCCGAGTTTCCTTTTCCTGCATATGTCCCCTTTCTTTGAGAATTAGTGTGTTCCTTACACTTGGAAATGGTATGTTTGTGATACTCGTTCCTCTTTTGTAACATCATTCTTTTATTATTTTTCAAGCTTTCCAAAATTATTGAAAAATACAAACAAATCAAATATACCCCAAAAAGAGGAAGGGAAAAGTATTTTCCTTTCTGTTGACAGCACAATGAGTCTCCCTTGGACAAAGCACATCCTTATGTTTGTTCGTCAAGATCTAGGATTCAATATGACCTTAGGAAGTTGTTATCGCTATGTAGAGTTGTGTCCTCCTCTGTTTGGTTATCCTTCCAAACATATGGAGAGTTCGTGTTGCCTCCTGCATCAAGAACTTATGTCAATGCCACGTTGCCTGAGTCTCATATTTTTTCATTTTTTTGTCCAAGGGAAGTTATTCTAAGCTTGAGTCAGCCCTTCTATAGTTTGTCTCTTGTCCTCATGTCCGACCACCCCGAAAGACCAATCAAGTCCTTATTCAAAATCAATGAATTTCTCTCCTTGATCATCGATATCCTCTTGTTTATTCCTGACGAGCCATCGAAGACCTCTGGGTATTGAAGTGGTACACTGATATTACACTCCTACGCGAGTTTTGAATATTTTGAAGTTGTTTATCGAGCTCTGAATACCTCATCTCCATCCATCATGCGTCATTGGCTTCTTGAATATGGATACTATACATGTATATCTTTTGATTTTGAGATATAGATCCATTGTGAACTGCTCACGGCTACACTTTATATAGTTATAGGACATGGATATACAGTGTATTTGATTGGCATCCATGATTTTATTTCATCCCGATCATGGGTATGCCCGCCTCGGTGAGACAAATTGTTATTTTGCAAGTGGAAACTCCTGAAATCTGGTCCCTGGGCTCAGTCACTTCGTACATTGGTGAAGATTTGTAATGTATTTCGGCCATCAGATACTCTTCTGACCTCACACATTAGGGGGAATATGTTATAACCCTAAATTACACCAGACATGCATACCTAGCATCAGGCCATCTTAATTGCTATATTTTCCAAGCCATCATTGAACAACTCTTCTAAAAACCATTTTGTCGAAGGTGTACATGCCCTGCACCACTACTGCCCACATACACACGCTTTTTGCACCACTAAAGCCCATGTACACTCACAAACAACACAAAAAATGAAAATGAAAATGGATACGGGTTTTCGGGCCATTACCTAACCATTTGACCACCCATAGCCAGTCACCCCAACCATTACTATCTTTTTTGGCCTATAAAATAAGGTGTTGGTGTCCCATACAAAGAAGAAGCATGAGAGCATAGAAACTCTGCCCATTTTAGTATTCCTTGTTTTCCCCAATATTTTTCAACCACATTGTGAGTTTGAGCCAGAATTCCCTTTTTCCTCCATTGCAAATCCTTTCCATTTCCCCATAGAGAACTGAAGAGGAGAAGAATACATGGAATCATTTGGTGCATGGTGAAGAGGATCCCAAGACCGGGTTCGAGGAGCAATTTCTGGTCTCATATTGTAACCGACTTTTGTGAGATTAATATAATGAAATACTTTTTCCATCCCACCAAATGATGTCTTAAATATTTATGATTTGTTTACATTATTTGTTGTGATGTCTAACCCACTAATCCATATATAGAATTCATTATTGTAGTTTCTTGTTTGTCTTTTGGTGAATGCAGGTTGGCCTTGGCAGGATATCCATAGTCGAGAAACAACTAAGCACAAAGGGATCGACACCAGATGCAGAGCTTAAGGTATGCCTACCAGATCCCTATACTTTGTCTTTTATGTATGATTGTGGGGTAGTGACGAGATAGTTGTTAAAAGTAGGAGACTTTAGACGGTTAGCTCTGCCTGCACTTTATAACCCTGGTGTAGTCCGTAGGGGATTTTTCCGCTATAGCACATGCTTCTTTTACACTCTAACTATTGTTCTTCCTTCTTTTGTGAGCCTTTCTTCTTTTAGCATGACGAGCTATTATCCTCCCTTTTCACCCACTTCCTTCTCTTTATTTCTTCTATGTTTTATTCTTCTACTTTATTCCTTTGTTTTATTCCTCTTACTATGAAATGTACTCCTGAATGCACCTCAACTATGCACTGTACTCTTGAGCCTTCCTTGTCTTTCTTCTACTGCGCACATCTTCCATACTTGGGATTTTCATGAATATTATTTCCACAATTGTTGTCCAACATGTAGCATCCCCAACCACCTCTTGGGATATGCCACTTAAAATTTTAAATTCTGATACTAATTTAAATCAAAAAAATATTATGCAAATTCACATATTCATAAAAAATAATAACATAAATATGCATGCAACATACACGGGAAAAAACCCATGAAAAATAATGTATAAATATTAATGAGGCACATGAATTAACACACAATTAACACTTATCTTTGATTTAAAAGAACACAAACTGAGTGCAGACCTTCCACGTTCCTCCTAGCCTTATAATGCATTGCTTATAACTCTCAGTAGTGGGTCACCCCTGAGATGGGACAAAACTCCACCTGGGTAAAGGATTCCTAGCCCGACTAAGTTATCTTAGATAAAAAAAAAACTTAGTCACATGTGCCAACTCAAAATAACAACCTACAGTCCCTCATTCCCCACATGCATGTCCCACCCCAGGAAGTGTGCCCCTTCTCTAATCAACAGTCCCTCAACTGCCACACTTCCTTTCTGGGGCTTCAGCAACTGGTTGAGCATGAGGTCTCTAATCCCTATAGATACATTTTGTCACCTTTGGGAATCAATTCCCAACAATTCTCTCACTTGAAGAGAATTTTCACGAGCCTGACAACCTGCCTCTTCAATATCCTACAGGCCTAACAACGTACTTCTTTAGTCCAACCCCCAGCTAACCAGGGTACAGATACGGTGATAGCAACAAGAGGTTACATAGGACAACTCAATGAGTGAAGGAATGATGATGGAATGATAGGAAAATAAACTAATTCCAAACTATAAGTATGCATGTTCTGAACTTGACACTTGTCATGTTGAGAACTACCTTGGTCCCACTTGTCCCCGTCCTTAGAAATTAATAAAAAATAATTATCCATACTTTGTAATTTAAGGAATATTAATATAATATTCCTTTGGGCTTAATCCCCCTATCTTATTCCCTTATCCTTAACTTTTATCTCCACTTTCCCTATCTAGTGGACTTTATCCCCCCATACTCTTTTACATGGTTGGTCTACAACAACGATGTGTTTTCATTAATATTTGCATGTGATTACATATTACAATGATGGCTCACTAGCCATTTAACATCTGGCTCTCTAGCTTAATAACCACATAGAAACTTTGGCCTCAATACATATGCAGTCATATATAACTTAGCTCTGTGCACTTACAGTTCACTACCGCGCACTTACCCAAGTGTGTACAACACCAAAACCAAGTGCCAATGACTCACCATCCTATAAGCATATTTAAATTTACAATTGGTACCAACAACTCACCATCCTATGTGTTAATTTACATTTATATGTACAATTGGGGTTCGCCCTATGGGTATTTAATTCCCCTCCCCCTTATTTATGCACTTTCGTCAGTGTAGTATATACACATATACAAAAAAAAATTCAAAAGTCCTCAAAAAGATGTAGATACTCTACCCGCATGGCCTCTTCATTTTCCCAAGTTGCATCCTTAGGATTGTACCAGGTCCATTGGACCTTTACTATCCTTATGGCTTGATTCCAAAGCTACTTGATCTTCCAGTTCAATATGCACAACAGATATACTTGAAATTTTCCTTCTTGCTCCACCTGAATCACATTCCAATTAATGACATGATTAGCATTAGGTACATACTTTTTAATAAATGATACATGGAATACATTATGAATACACATTGATGTAGGTAAGGCAAGCATATATGCTACAGGGCCAATCCTCTCCAGTATTTTAAATGGTCCACAGTAACGTGCTTCCATCTTTGAATAATTTCCAAAATTCAAGGAACTTATCTTGGCTTTTACTTTTAAGAACACATGATCATCCACTTTAAATTATTCGTGATTTCTTCCTTTATAAACATAAATTTTCTTCCCGTCCTGGGAAACCTTTAAATTCAATATTATTTGTATCATCTTCTCTTCCATTTCCCTAAGTAGCTCCAACCCAACAATTGCTCTATCTGTTGGGTTGTTCTAGCTCATTGGTGTGTTGCAATTTCTACCATAAAGTGCCTCAAATGGAATAATCTTTAGAGATGCTTGATACCCATTGTTATAAGTGAACTCCACCAAATGAAAATAATCCTCCCATTTGGATGGTTTATCCATCACATACATTCTTAGAATATATTCTATTATCTGATTTACCCCTTATGTTTTCTCATTTGACTCTAGATGATAGGCTATGCTAAAATGGATATTTGTTTTGAATCCCTTGAATAATCGTTTCCAAAAATTTGATATAAAGTTTGGATCTCTGTCAGGAAAAATTGTCTTGGGTATACCATGTAGTCGAACAATTTATCTCATATAAATATCAACAATGTTGATTTCCTTCTGAGTTAGCTTTACTGGAATAAAATGGGTAGCTTTAGTGAGCTTATCTACCACTACCATGATAGAATCATGCTGTGTGTTTGTTCTGGGTAGTTTGGTGATGAAATCCATTGTTACAACTTTCCATTTCCACTTAGGAATGGTTAATGGATGTAGCAAACTAGTTGGTTGTCTATTCTCAACCTTGACCTTTTGACATTCCAAATAATTGGAAATAAAATCAACTTCTTTCCTTATGACTGGCCAATAATATTGGCTCTTGATAGCTGCAATAGTTTTCTGATAATCTGGGTTCCCAGGATAAGGTACATTATTCATTTCTCTCAATATCATATTTTTCAATTCATGGGAATTTGGCACGCAAATTCTTGACATGTACATGAAAATTTCATCATTTTCTAGCTTATAATCTTCAATTTTTTGTGGTAAATTACCTTGTTGAATTTTTTCCTTTACCTCCATGTATTTCTGATATGATTTTGCAGCCTCTAAAATTATATCTTTCAAATATGATTGGTACATGCTAATGGCTATATCATGCATCTCATGCACCCTCTTGCTAAGTGCATCAACTACCTTGTTCTCTTTACCTTTGATATTCTTTATATCAAAGTCATATTCACTGAGGAATTATAACCACCTAGTTTTCTTGGCATTTAGAGTTGGATGTCCAAATAAATATTTCAGACCACTATGGTTTGTCCTCAACTCAAATATTTTTTCCATGAGGTAGTGCCTGCACATATTCAAGTCACGCACTATGGTTTCCAACTCCAAATCATGAGTATCATAGTCACTAGTGCCTTTCATGCTCCTTAAACTTCCTTGATTCATAGCACACAACATACCCCTTTTGACTAAGGACTCCACCAAGCCCTTCTTTACATGCATTAGTGCATACAATGAAGTCTTGATTTGGATAAATAATCCTTAGTATTGGAGAAGTTGTTAATAAATGCTTCAATTGTTGGAAAATCCTTTCACAATATGATGTCCACTCAAACTTTACACCCTTTTTTTGCAAGGAAGTGATTGGGTGTGCAATCTTTGAGAATCCCTCAATAAATCTCATGTAATAACTTGCAAGTCCTATGAATTATATTACGTCAGAGACATTCCTTGATGTTTTACATCCTTCAATGGACCTTATCTTTTATGGGTCCACTGTTATTCCTTCCTCTGAAATGATATGGCCCAAATAATGAATTTGCTTTTGATAGAATGAGAACTTGCTCAATTTGGCATACAATTGATGCTCCCTCAATAATTTTAATACTATCCTCAATTGTTTCTAATGTTATTCCTATGACTTAGAATATATAAGAATGTCATCCAAAAATACAATGACAAACTTATCTAAGTATTATATGAAAATACCATTCATTAAACACATGAAGACAACTTGTGCATTTGATAACCCAAATGTCACCATTGTGGACTCATAATGGCCATACCTTGTTTGTAAGGAAGTATTGTTGATGTCTTCATATTTAACTCTTACCTGATGATAGCTTGACCTGAGATCAATCTTGGAGAATATTTTTTCATCTTACAGTTGATCAAAGAGGTCATCAATCCTTGGAAAATGATACTTGTTCTTCATAGTTATCTTGTTCAACTGCCTGAAGTCAATGCAAAGTCTAAATGTTCCATCCTTTTTCTTCACAAATAATATTGGTGCACCCCAAGGTGACACACTTGGGCATATATACCCCTTCTTTAGAAGCTCTTCAAGTTTCATTTGTGATTCCTTCAATTCTAGTATACTCATCCTGTAAGAGGTCTTGGATATTGGGGCTGCTCCAAGCATTAGATTGATGGAGAAATCAATATCTCTTTTAGGGGGTAATATGGTTATGTCTCTAAATACATCTTCAAAATCCTTTAGGACCACACAATATTCAATATTTGACACCTTATCTTTAGGTGTCTCTTCCATATGTGTTGCAAATATTTGAAACCCTTTTTTGTAACTTTTCTTCAGTTTCAAGGTTGAAACTTCTTTGATGGTTACTGCCCTAGGAATTCCTTGTAGTTTCCTTAGGTTCCCTTCATAATCCAAGTAGGTAAATTCCTTATTATAATAGTCTATGATAGAATGATGTTGGTCCAACCAATCCATACCAATCAGTAAATCGTAGGAACCTAAAGGTATGATTTTAAAATCTTCTCTAGTGCTCAGTCCATTCATGTCCATTGGGCATGCCTTAACCATCTCATTAATTTTTATTTTATCTTTGATATCCAACTGCACCAACCAATATTTAACAAGCTTACTTCTTGTAAAATCAAATATTTCCACCATATTAGGATCTAGATAACTATGACTATCTCCTGGATCAATTAAAATAACAATGGTTTGGTTGTTGATATTACCTTCCATTTCAATCATATGTGATTGAAACTCAACTTTCTTATTGTCCAGGGCTGTGTAGATCCTAGGTACATTTATGCCCATGTCCTCCACTATATCATCTTGTTGTACATTGTGAATAGTCTTTCCTTTTTCACCTCTGTAAGGGAAATTTGTGTGCATATGATCTCCCCCACAACCCCAACATTGAATAGGTGGATACCTTGGTCTTTGCCCCAATGTCTCGATCATTATGGGTTCTTTAGAAGATGTTTGTCCCTAATAATTATTTCTAAAGAATGGTGTCTTAGTCCCCTTATTCATTTGTTCCATATTTCTTTACTTCTTGTCTTCCCAAGATTTTTGGAAAGATGTTCTTCCTTTATGTTGATCATAAAGGCATTTAACTCACCTTATGGTTTCCTCCAATGTTTTATGATCATCATATTGTATCTTGTCACTGATGAATGATGGAATCCCACTCAAATACCTCTTAATCTTAATCGGCTCATCCTTTATGAAAGAAACATACTTCAACATCTCTAAAAACCTCCTTTCATATTCATCTATGGTCATACTCCTAAGCTTGAGTTCAAACAACTCATTCATTTTCTTGTCATATTGTCTGTTAGTCAAGTATTTATTTTGAAAATACATCTTGAATTCCCTACAATTAAACTTCTTATCATCAATGTGTTGCACCTGCACAAATTCATCTCACCACATTGATGTTTTTCCCTTGATATAATAGATGACAATTCTTCCTTCTATCTATGAAGAGTAAGTATGCAATTGAAAATACTTCCCCGTGCCTAGAATACATGTCTTTGCATCCTCATCCTTCTTGTGCTCACCATCAAATGTAAGAGGATTGATTTTTTTCATTTATCCATGTATCTCATCCACCCCAAACCTCCTCTTATGTTTCTTGACAAGGGATGGACTTAAACTACTGTTTTCTCTCCTAGTGGAATGACTTGGGGAGTGATGGTGATGTCTGCCAACACTTCTTGTTCTTCTCCTGTCTTCATCGAACCTATGAATTCCTGATTTGATCGAGTCATTCTCCTTATCCATATTCTTTTCTATTATGTCCAATATATGAATTAACTTTATGTTTAATCCCTCCTTCTTCTCCTTGGCTTTCATAATCCTCTCATTATCAACTTTATAACTTTTGAAATCCTTTTACAAAATTTTTATGGTCTCTACCAAGTTCATGCTTTCTTCTTTTACTTCTCCATGTCCATTTGAATTTGTACCTTCATGGCCTATATTGACATACATCCATATGATCTCATATTCATGGTTGTAATCCTCTTGTGCATATTCCATGATTTTGAACTTTGTGTTGATCCTTTTCTGATCTAAATGTTGTTAACTCTACAAAATGTGTTCCCAAAAAAACTTGTTAGGTTAAATAATTTAACAAATTCATGAAATTATGTACAATTCTGGTTCAATAATGCATCATAATTATTTCTTCTGATTTCTTGTAAAATTGGATAACCAGATGAATTTTATGGGTGAAAATATATAGTCTACTATCCAATACCTTTCCAACACTTTATTTTGTTGCTCAATTCTGAGTCTTGAGTAGAAAGTTATGGTCATTTGAAAATTGTCCATTAATTCTTTTGTTCATACATCAAATAGGTGAAAATATGTGTTGTAATTATGAATTTTTCACTTGCTCCATTGGAGTTTTTGTAGGACCCCAATTGGTTTTCTTCATATACATATTTTGGATAGTCTTTCTAAGTTTCACCTGTTTCTGGGTTGTGGGCTACTAGATACAACCTGCTGAATTTTCAGGCCAATTAGTGTTTTTGGCCTTGAATGCTACATGTACCTTCCATTCCCTCTTAAACATTTTTAACTTGCCCAGAATCATAATTAAACCCAATGAACATGTTCTATGGTTCAATATATTTCCATAGACTACTCATGTGCCTCAATTTGATTCCATAGAAGGAAGTTATGGCCTTCAAAATATAAATGGGATTAAAATTTACTCTCCATTATACAAGCTTTAAATCACTCATCATAACTTCGTTTGATGAATGTAATACACCGACAAAAATCTATCTCCGAGCTCTTTCATTTGATTTGAAAATAGAAAAATTTTGGGTGCACTATTTTTTCATTACTAAAAGCATTGTTTAGGCCCTCAAAAATTCCCTAGAAAAAGATGACCATCAAACAATACAAAAATGTCGCGGAAAATCACTAGTTTTCTATTGTTGTAGACAACCAAATTGACTTTGCACGCACCACTTCTAAATTATAAACATATATTTAGCATGTGCAGTTCTACACACACAAAGCCAAAATGTAGTGCATGAACCACACATCCATATCTAGTGTGCACCACTTTTCTGTCATGTGCCAATATCTACTATGCACAACTTTTGTGTCATGTGCCAATACCTACTATAAAGAACTTTTGTGCCATGCATCAATACCTACTACACACAATTTTTGTGCCACTTGCCAATACCTATTACACACCAATATTCTACACACATTGCACTCTTCACACTTAACAATGCCAAGGTTTAATGTGCTCACACCACTCAACAATACTCCAAGCACACCACCAATTATACTTCTGCATGGTGTGAATATTTTAACGTGCATGCACTGCATACCAACATTGTGTGTTAAATATTAAATGCAATTTTGTTTCACAATTTTCCAATACACAATCCGTACATCTTTCAAACCAATATTATGCACGTGCCACTAGTTTTACACCACACAGTGCCAAATTTTAGTGCGCACACCCGAGCACTGTATTTTTTTCGCACATCACAATATTTTCTCCTCGCAGCGCCTAATTTTAGTGCGCACACATGCACACCATTGTTTTTAGTGCATCACCAACTTGCACTGCACAACACCAAATTTTAGTGCGCACACTCGCGCACCACAATTTTTCACGCATCACCATCTTTTCACCACATAGCGCCAAATTCTAGTGTGCACACCCACGCACCATTATTTTTTCGTGCATCACCAGTTTTTCATCGTGCAACATCAAATTTTAGTGCACACATCCATGAACGATTATTTTTTCGCTCTTAGTTGGTTGGTGTAATATCCTTATTTCCCACAGGTTGTAAATATAACTATAACTTGCCAAAAGATTGCAGTAGACGAAATATGTGTTAATGATGGATTTGATGAACCTTTTTTTATAAAAGGTAATGTATGTATTTTTTGTATTAATAGAAAATGGATAGTGTTGCTTAACTAATGAAAGGGGGGATTTCCAAGGTAGACCATGGTTCTATAAGAGATATGGTGATGGGAATGATAAATGGTTGAGATGAACCACCACTAAACAAGTACCTTAGTGGACTTAATGGCTCAGACCCAAAACAGTCCTCTGACCCATAAATGGATTACCAATCAGACTAGTAGCTGGAAGAGTCCTCCTCAAGAGTTAATGAGGATATGGGGTAGAGTAACCATCTACAAGACTTCCATAACTTACCGGGAGATGGGGATTAAGACCCACATAACCTTTTGGAGGAAGGAAAGAAAATTGGTAAGTCATGGGTAGAGGCAGATCTGCGCGAGGAGGCAGTTTCGAAAGACCAATCTTGAGAAGAGAAAATATCACTTGCAGCTCTATGGTCCGAAGAGGAACTGTGAAATAATCTCGTTCTGTTTTCAAGAAGTTGTTTCTAGGGTTTTGTTCCAAGCTAATAAACAAGGCTAATGAGTGGTTGTGGAAGTAATCGTGTAGACCTCCTTGCTTGGTATAGAGAAAACTGATGGCCAAGATCTCATGCGAGGAGGAGAGTAACCTCCATCTCTGACTGTCATTGAGAAACAAGAAAGAGTCTCTCTCAGAGCACCATGGTCTAGCTTGGGGGTGGCCAGTGGTAAATTCGTTCAAGAGTGGTTGTGCCTATGGTTGGGTGGAAACAAGAACCCCTTTCAGTAGTCGCTTCACGATTATGGTTTCCTGATAAGTATTTTCACACTCTGTGTATTGAAATGGAAATGATGATTGAATATATTTATATGTCTATGACTGAGTTTTGTATTGAATGATTAAGGTAGAAATATGTATGGTCTCTCTGTGAACCCATGGTATTCTATTTATCTTAGATTAGTAGATAGAGAGTTATGGGATGTGAGTCTACAAGAGAGTCAAGGTAGGATTAACTAGAATGCTTAAGTCCTGCCGACCTCTCGAATCAAACTTCATGGGAATACTAAGTTCAAACCCTATAGAAGGAGGGTGCCTCCTTCAGACCTTTCACTTGTGTGACCAAGGGCTCATGCTCATGTTCTTAACCAATTCACGGCTAAGAGATTAATGTGTATCCCATGAGATTTTTCAAAGGACCCATGTGGTTAAGGTTTGGGAACCCTGTTCTAGTCCCGAAAGGAGCTAAGCCTTTCTGGCTTTGAAACTCCAAGAGTTTGGAGCTCCGAAGTATTTCGACCTTACCATTTGTAAACCGACTGAATACAACTAATTGTTATGGTTACCCACGAGGTTTATCGGTGCCTAGCGGTCTCCTTAACCATGACAGATAGACCTGCCCCACCGTTAAACCTTGGTCCATTCATTTATCGAGAGGTAACATGAGCCATAGATCTGAGGGTATTCGAGAATCCCTATGGCCGTCAGATCTATGCCGAGGTAACTTCGATGAAGTCCTACTTCAGGAGAACAGATATGTTATAGCACCAAACTCCCTGAATGTCGAAATTACGAAGTGATGAGAGCCATGGATTTGGGGATTTCATTGAGAGAACCTCTTACCTTTCTGATCAACCAATTGAGGGGCCCATGTATGGTACTTCAACAAATTCCTACTTCGGGAGAACAAAGAAGCCATGACGTCGAAAACTCTAAAGGCCAGACCTGGGAAGTGACGAGAATTGTAGATCTAGAGACCCTTCAGGACCTCCCATGACTGTTAGATATATATCGTGTTCAACACGATGCTGACCACTCTGGGAGAAAGGAGGAAGTAAGACCACGAATTCCCCAAATACCAAAGTTACAAAGTAACGGAGGTCGTATATCTAGGGGTTACGTGCCATAAAATCCAAGGGATTGGAAAGCTATTAGTCTAGGGTGACATGGCATGTTGATGTGACCTAGGGTTATGTGGACCCACGTTTGACGTTCCACGTGTCACCTAGATTCGTATGTTTTGCAGACCCTATGTGACCACTAAAACGTGACACATGTCACCCCCTGTAGGGGACACATGTCATATCTATCTTGTCGCGTGTCACCCCTGGCACTTTCTTAATTTTTCCATTCGGCGGTTGGAGTACTCAGAACCCACTTGTCCTTGCCCCACGTCTAGTATGTCACCATGTGGGAGAGTGGACCCTACAGGAGTCCGGGACTTCTGGAATATGAAGGTTTGGGATGTAGTGTCAAGGATAAGCTGAAAGGCCCGAAGGCTGAAGCCATGTGGAAATATTTCGGGCTCCTTCGGGAGTTTGGGGATTTGGGACTTCAGAGGACCTACGTGCAGGGAGGAAAAAGGGTCATTCAGTGTCGAAGCATCGAACACCGAAATCCCCTCTAGATTAGATGTTAAATGAAGACTTGTCACACCATTGGATTGGTCAGTGGATGGACCATCCCTGTGGATGTAGGAACTTGGGGAGGGTACGAATGAGGTGGAGCCACATGGCCCATGACTGATAACGTCCAAATAACTTTGGGAGAACCTAACTTGTGATCTAGAGCTTGGTTTTGAGTATGATAGCAGTCGTTAGAGAGATACAATTGAGTAGAAGAGGATGGATACCTCAGAGAGATGATTTGAGACAATCAAAGTAAATGAAATTTTGATTCCCCATCACTATAAAGAGTACTTAGGGGTCGAGTGTGTTACAAATTGGTATCAGAGCATGGTTACACAAATTGGTATCAGAGCATGGTTACACAAATTGGTATCGGAGCATGGTTACACAGATTGGTATTAGAGCATGGTTACAACACTTGGATTTCTTGGGATAATGAACGAGTTGCTTAAAAATATTTTTAGAGAACTTTTAGGGGTGACACCCTATCTTACCCCATTCCTAAGCAGCTTAGTTACACCTCTACTGAAGAGAGGAATGAAACTTTCTGTTGTTGTATATGTTTTGAGAAATCTGAATTGTGTGTTTTTCATAAACAAGTAGGTCATTAACTAACATAAAATGCTTCATCGACACTCAAACAGTCAGGGGACCGCAGGAAAACTATAACATAAAGGAAGGTGACACACCATGAATTGGGGGGAAGATCCCACAATAGAGAGGAATAATATGATGAAAGGAGGGTGGTGGAAACCCCTCTGGATTTGGATGAAATTGTAATAAGCCTCATGGAATAATTACTGAGTTGTAACTATGACAATGGAAGGCTGATAAAAGAGAAGGAAAAGAAAACTAAAATTAATCCAGTCCTACTCCAAAGCTTATCAGATATACAAAGGCAGATACAACATGAACCAATAGCCAATCATGTGGGAAAAAATCATATTAAGAAGACTCGGAGTCCACCTGAGATACAAAAGCATGGCCCTAAAAGTGACCACACAAGGAGGAGCACCTCAAAGAAGGCCCAACATGGAGCCAAGAGACACTCATTGGAAGAATCCTCTGGTGACTAAAATGACAACTCCAAGGAATATTCTAGTAGAAAAAATAGTTGACATTCCCAAAGGAGAGGAAATAAGAGGAAACATTTCAAGAGTCATGACCTTGAAGAGTTCAAGAAAGTCAAACCACCCACTTTAGATGTAGAAATTAAAAAGGGGGAAGAAGTAGAAGTTTGGTTTCCTGACTTGAAGAAGTACTTCAGAGTCCATTACTCTGAAAATTTAAAGGTTCGAATAACCATTTTCAACCTGAATGGAAAGGCCTCCATTTGCTGGGAGCACCTTAGGAATGTGAAAGGAATCCATGAGAAGGACTTGTCATGGAAACACTTTGAGAAATGCTTCAAGAACAAGTATCTTTCAGAGAAATACTTTGATGGGAATACCAAGGAGTTCTATGAACTAAAGTTGGTACAAATCACCATAGATAAATATATCAATAAATTCCATGAGATGATAAGGTGTGTTCCCTACATAAATGATGAAAAGGTAAATATGCAATGATTTATTAGTGGACTGCCTCAGTCCTTCTGGGAAAAAATTGAATTTGATGAGCCAAAGACCTTAGAAGACATTATCTGTAAGGAAAGTTATTTCTATGACCAATTCAATAATAAGACAGAACCTCATGAGGACTGGAAGAAGAAAATAAATTTGGTATTCAAGAAGAAATGGTTTAAACCCGGAAGGTTTAAGAACTATGGGAAGGGTTCTAATATGATACTTCCTAATAAAAGTGCATATAATAAAAATTTCCCCTCTTAGAGTGGAAATAAACCCTTTGGAGAAGCCTCAGATAAGACTGATAATAAAAAAAGAGAACCCTTGAAATGTTGGGGTTGTGGAGAAGAACATATGTTGAGGGACTTCCCATATAGGAAACATAACAATAGGAGGTTCTACAACATCCAAAAGGATACCACGATCAATGATGTGGCTAGGAGCATGCCACAAATTTACGCAACCTTGGATAATATACAAGATGACCACCAAGATTGAGTGGTGGAGATGGCAAGTATGATTTCCAACCATCTAGTTTCCCTTTTAATTGACCCTGGTTCTAATTTGAGTTATGTTGCCCCTCAAACTGTTGAGAAATGTAAATTGAAACAAGTTAATCATGTTAAATCATGGATGGTACAACTAGCCACTGGATCCAAAAGAAAAGTAAGAGAGGTCATACCAACATGCCAATTCATTATGAGTGGATTACCTAATGAAACAACCTTAAACATACTCCCTTTAGGATCTTATGACCTTCTGATTGGCATGGACTGGTTTTCTTCCCATAAAACCAAGTTGGATTGTTACAATAAATGTTTGGAGCATGAAGATGAAGAAGGGGGAAAGGTAACCCTATAAGGGATTCAAAATCTTGTCTCAATGAGACAAGTATCAACCCTTCAAGTGAACAAGTATTGTAGAAAAGGATGTTCTTTGTATGCAATACAAGTGTTCGGATATGTTGAGGAAAACAAACCAATCCTAGAGGACCACCCCATATTAAGAGAGTATAGAGATATTTTTCCAAAAGAGGTACCAGGTCTACCTCCAAGAAGAGATATTGAATTTTCAATAGAAATTGCACCAGGAGCGGTGCCAGTGTCTAGAACACCCCATATAATGAGTACACCAGAGTTGGTTGAGCTCAAGCTATAGCTAAAGGAAATGATGGACAAAGGCTACATTTGGCCTAGTGTATCTCCATGGGGAGCACTAGCCTCGTTTGTGAAAAATAAGGATGGCACACTTAGGTTATGCATAGACTATAGGAAACTCAATAATATGACCATAAAGAATAAGTATCCCTTACTAAGGATCGATGACTTGTTTGACCAATTAAGGGGTGCTACAATTTTCTCCAAGATTGACTGGAGGTCTAGATACCATCAGGTCTGAATTAGGGGTGAAGGCATCCACAAAAAAACCTTTAGGACAAGATATGGTCACTATGAATTTGTGGTGGTGCCATTTGGGCTAACCAATGCACCAACCACTTTTATGTGCTTAATGAATAATGTACTCAGTAAATTCTTAGACAAATTTGTATTGATTTTCATTGATGATATCCTAATCTATTCTAAGAATAGGGAAGAGGATGAAGAATATATCAAGCTAGTGATTCAAGTACTAAGACAACATCAACTCTATGCTAATTTTAGTAAGTGTGACTTCTTCCAGAAACAAGTCCATTACTTAGGCCATGTTATTTCCGAAGAAGGAGTGGAAATTGATCCGGACAAGATCAAATCCATTATGGATTGGCCTACCCCAAAGGATGTATTTGATATCAGATTGTTAAGCCCTAATATTGGATCATTACCCCTTAATTGGGGCATATTATATTAGTAATGTTATTTTATTTATGTCGGCTTTAGGCCATTAGTTGTAATTATACCTCCTAGTCTCCTATATATACCAAGGAGACATTTTCATT
>ML788727.1:209261-238724 GCA_009831015.1 Picea engelmannii
AATAAATTATCACCAAAGTACTATGGCCCTTATAAGGTGTTGCAAAATATTGGTACTATGGCATACAAATTGGAGCTGCCTGCATCTTCATGAGTACACCCAGTTTTCCATGTTTCATGCTTAAAGAAGGTTATAGGTGAAAATATCCCAGTTCAAACTATATTTCCAGAACTTGATGAGGAAGGAAAAATCATATTGGAGCATGAAGCCATCACTGACACAAGAATTCGCCAGCTAAGGAATAGATCCATTTTAGAGTATCTCATTAAATGGAGGAAACTACCAACTGAAGATTCCACTTGGGAAGATGAGTCTTTTATACAGAAGCATCCAAAGTTACTCAAGCGTTGAGGACAACATCTGTCTCAAGGGGAGGGGAATGTTAAGCCCTAATATTGGCTCATTACCCCTTAATTGTGGCATATTATATAAGTAATGTTATTTTATTTATGTCGGCTTTAGGCCATTAGTTGTAATTATACCTCCTAGTCTCCTATATATACCAAGGAGACATTTTCATTTTGAATCATCTTGTACTTGAACATTTAAGTGGGGTAAAAGGAGGTTGCCCCCTCGAAGAGGCTCATTATCTGAAATTATCTCTTTTTCAACACGTTGAGTACTTTTCTTGAGGTTTTTCTATTCTATATTGATGTTTGGTTCTTAACATAGATCCTTTATGGGCCTAGTAGGATACTATATGAGGTTCATAAAAGGATTTTCCAACATTGGTTTCCCAATCACCTCCCTTCATAGAAATGGAGTTAAATTCATTTGTACATCAGAATGCGAAGAGAGATTCTAAGAGTTGAAACACCTCTTAACCAATGCACTTGTGCTGAAGATTGCAGACCCAAAAAATGAATTCCTTATGTGTACAGATGCCTACAAGGAAGGACTCAGAGGAGTCCTTATGTAAGAAGGACATGTAATTTTATATGAATCCAAAAATTGAATGAGCATGAAATCAATTATGTTACCTATGATCTAGAATTGGCTTCCATAGTACATGCTTTAAAAATGTGGAGGCATTACCTCCTGGGTAGAATATTTGTGCTTATAACAGACCATAGTGGGTTGAGGTACCTGTTTGATCAACCAAAACTTAATGCCATACAAGCTAGATGGATGGATTTCCTTAGTGAGTTTTATTTTGAAATAAAAAATATCAAAGGAAAAGAAAATAGGGTGGTTGATGCCCTTAGCCAAAGTATGAAAGTGATTCACTTGGAATTTGTAAGCACCTGTGAAATAGATGTTAGGGAGAGAGTCACAAGTGCACAAGAAATAAATGCATTTTTCAAGAATGTAAAATCATACTTAGAACAAGAGCCTATAGGGCACAAGTATGAAGGTTATCAATTGTTGAATGATGGCCTGCTAACTTACAAAGTTAGGTTGTATGTCCCAAATTGTGATGACTTGAAGAGGTTCATGATGGATAAAATACACAAAAGACCATATACTGGTCATCCTAGTTATCATAAGATGACCACAACCACTAGGAAATTGTTTTATTGGCCCGAAATGGAGAAGGGCATAGTTGATTACTTGGATAAATGTCTAGAATGTCAGTAGGTTAAGGAAGAACATTGAAATCCAACAGGGCTCTTGCAACCCCTATCAACCCCAAAATTGAAATGGGAAACCATCTCCATGTATTTCATCACAGGATTAACAAAATCAACCAAAAATAATGATGCCATCATGGTAGTTGCGAAAAAATTGAGCAAGGATGCTCACTTCATTCCCATCAATTCAAATTGAAAGGAAATAGATATTGCCAGTGTTTTCATGAAAGAAATATTTAGTCTGCATGGCATGGATAAGGAGATCATATTTGACAGAGATACAAAATTTACTTCAAGATTTTGGAAATATTTATTTGATGGTTTTGAAACTAGATTGGAGAGACAAAGAGGGTAAACCAAGTGTTATAGGACATGTTAAGGATGCATGTAATGCATCAACCTAAGAAACATGGGAGGAATACCTACCAATGGTAGAATTTTCCTACAATAATGGCTATCAAGAGTTCATGAAGAAGAGTCCATTTGAGGCCCTTTATTGTAGATAGTGCAAGATTCCAATTAGTTGGGATAATCCAGTGGACAAAATCACCATCGGGCCCAATATGATAAAAAAAAATGGAACAACAAGTAGTTCAGATAAATCAGAATCTAAAAATAGCTCAGGATAGACAGAAAAGATATGAAGATAGAAAAGGACTCCTAGAGAGTTCAAAATAGGGGATCATGTGTATCTCCAAGTTATAGCCAAAAAAATCTCCTTGAGAATGGGAGCTTGTGTCGAGTTGGAACCTCGATATTGTGGACCCTTTGAAATCTTGGGTAGAGTGGGGCTTGTAGCATATAGGATAACACTTCTTCCCCTAGTGAAGGCACATAATGTTTTCCATGTTTCGTTATTCAAGAAATATGTGATTCTAGTCATATAATTGAATGGTCTGTGATTCAGTGGAACTAGAGGGAGAATTCCTTCTAGAACTAGAATGCATAATAGATCAGAAGGAAACCCCACTCAGGAACATAATCATTGCATAGGTCAAGGTACAGTGGAAACATTTTGGTCCAGATGAAGCTACATGGGAAATGGAGGATTCCATGAAACAAACATACCCATTTTTGTTTACTTCTGTACATATAGAGCACATCGACATACAGAACATTGAGGATGATGTTCCTTTAAGGGGGATAGGATTGTAATACCCCTATTTCCCCCAAGTTGTAAATATAACTATAACTTGTAGAAAGACTGTGGAATATTAAATATGTGTGAATGATGGATTTGATGAAACTTTTGTTATAAAAGGTAATGTATGTATTTTTTGTTATTAATAGAAAATGGATAGTGTTTCTTAATTGTTGAAAGGGGGGTTTTCCAAGGTAGACCATGGTTCTATGAGAGAGATGGTGAGCGGAACCGAAAATGGTTGAGATGACCCCCCACCAACCCAGTACCTTACTGGATTTAATGGCTCAGACCCAGAATAGTCCTCTGACCCATAAATGAATTACCAATCAGACTGGTAGCTATAAGAGTCCTCCTCAACAGTTAATGAGGATATGGAGCAGAGTATCCATCTTCAAGACTTCCATACCTAACAAAGATCTAGGGATTCAGACCCATGAAACCTTATTGAGGAAGGCAAGAAAAGTGGTAATTTGTGGGCATAGGTAGGTCTGCACAAGGAGGCAAAGTCGAAAGACCAATCTCGAGAAGAGAAAAGAGTGCTTGTATCTCTTTGGTCCAAAGAGGAACTGGGACATAAGCTCGTTCTGTGTGTAATAAGATGTTGGCAGTTTTTCCTTCCAAGATGATACATGGGGCTGACGAGTGACTTTGGAAGTACTTGTGCATACCTCTTTGCTTGGTACAGAGAAAAACGGTGGCCAAGATCCCATGGGAGGAGGAGAGTAAACTCCATCCTTGACTGTTGCTGAGAAAGAAGAAAGAGTCTATCTTAGAGAATCATGATCTAGCTCGGGGGTGGCCAACAATAAATCTGTTCAAGATTTTTTTTCCTATGGTTGGGTGGAAATAAGCACCCATTTCAGTAGTTGCTTCACAATTTTGGTTTCCTGATAAGTATTTTCACACTCTATGTATAGAAATGGAAATGATGGTTGGATATATTTTTATGTCTATGACTGAGTTTTGTATTGAATGATTAAGATAGAAATATGTATGGTCTATATGTGAACCCATTCTTTTGAATGGTCTTTTTATTATCTCATCTTAGTATCTAGAGAGTTATGGGATGCAAGTCTACAAGAGGGTCGGGGAAGAAATAACTGGAATGCTTAAGTCTTGCTGACCTCTCGAATCAACCTTCATGAGAATACTAAGCTCAAACCCTATCGAAGGAGGGCGCCTCCTTCATACCTTTCACTCGTGTGACCAAGGGATCATACCCATGTTCTTAACCAATTCACTGATAAGAGATTAGCGTGTAGCCCACGATATTTTTCAAAGGACCCATGTGATTAAGGTCTGGGAACCCTAGGCTAGGCCTGAAAGGAGCTAAGCCTTTTTGGCTTCAGAACTCTGGGAGTTCGGAGCTCTGGAGTATTTCGACCTTACCATTTATAAACTAACCGAATACAACTAATTTGTACAGTTACCCACGAGGTTGAACGATGCCTGGCTATCTTCCTAACCATGGAACATAGACCTGCCCCATAGTTAAACCTTGATCTATTCATCAATCGCGAGATAACGTGATCCATAGATCCAAGGGTATTCAAGAGCCCCCTTGGCCATCGAATCTACACCGAGGTAACTTAGGGAGAATAGATATGTTATAGCACCAAACTCCTCAAATGCCAAAATTACGAAGTGATGAGAGCCATGGATATAAGGAGTTTGTTGAGAGCTCCTCTAACCCATCTGATCAACTAGTTGAGAAACCTGTGTATGGTACTTCGATGAATTCCTTCTTCAGAAGAACACAACGGTGATGAGGCTGAAACCTCTGAAGGCTAGAGATGTGAAGTGACAAGGACCCTAGATCTAGGGAACCTTTGGGACACCCTCTGACTGTTAGATATAGACCATGGTCTTCTCGACACTGACTGCTCTAAGAGAAAGGAGGAAGTAATAACACGGATTCCCTGAATGTTGAAGTTACGAAGTAACAGAGGTCGTAGATCCGGGGGTTATGTGGACACACCTTGACCATGATATCGAAGGGCTTGGCAGGATATCATTCCAGGGTGACACGACATGATGATGTCACCCAGGGTGATGTGGACCCACATTTGACGTTCCACATGTCACCTTGATTTGTACGTTTCACAAACCCTATGTGCCTATTAAAATGTGACATGTGTCACCCCCTGTAGGGGCCATGTGTCATATTTTCCTTGTCGTGTGTCACACCTGGCACTTGCTTACTGGGTCCATTCGAAGGTTGGAGTACTCAGGACCCACCTGTCCTTGCCCTCATGTCTAGTACGTCACCATGTGTGAGAATGGACCCTACAGGAGTCTGGGACTTTGGGACTCTGAAGGTTTGGGATGCAATGTTGAGGATAAATTGAAAGGCCTGAATTCTAGAACCACATGGTGGAATTTATAGCTCCTTTGGGAGTTTGGGGATTTGAGACTCTAGAGGACCTATGTGCAAGGAGGAAAAATGGGCATCCAGTGCCAAAGTGTCAAACGCCAAACTCCCCTCTATCTTAGATGTTAAATGAAGACCTGTCCCGACGTTGGATTGGATGGTGCATGGAACTTCCCCATGGATGTAGGAATTGGGGAGGGTACAAATGAGGTGGTTCTATCTGGCCGATGACTAATAATGCCCAAAGAACTTTGGGAGACCCAAAATTATGATCCAGAGCTCGGTTTTGAGTCTGGTAGCAGTCGTTAGAGAGCTCTGGTTGAGTAGAAGAGGATGGAGACATTGGAGAGATTTTTTCATATGATTAAAGTAAGTGAAATTTTGATTCCCCATCCCTATAAAGGGCACTTAGGGGTCAAGTGTGTTATATTTTGTTACAGAAATTGGGGCTTTTTCCCAATTTCTCCCAAATTTATTTTTCGTAAGTGTGATGACCACTGTGTGAACTAAACAATTTGGCCATCTACAGGTCATAATTTTCCCCATTAGAATTAGAATTGCTTAAATTTAATTTTTGGCTCGATTCATCACATTACCCAAGAAATTTCTCTCAATTTTACTACAATAATTTAATGAACAAGTTGCATACCTACTCCAAAAATTAATTCCCTACATAATTCCACTTAAACATTCTTCTAACTCAGCCCATATAGGCTCAGTGTTGAAAAATAGGATCTAATACCACACTGTAACATCCCCAAACACCTATTGGGCTATGCCACTTAAAATTTCAAATTATGATACTAATTTAAATCATAAAAATATTCTACAAATCCATAGATTCATACAAAATAATAATAGAAATACGCATGCGACATACACGAGAAAAAATCCATGAAAACAAATGCATAAATATTGACGAATGATATTAATCAACATATAATTGACACTTATCTTTGATTTAAAATAAAACCAATTGTGTGCAGACCTTCCACATTCCTCCCATCCTTAAACTGTACTGCTCATAAATCTTAGCAGTGGGTCACCCCCGAGATGGGACTACAATCCACCTGGGTAAAGGATTCCTAGATTGGATAGGGTATCTCAAACAACATAAAATCTCAGTCATAGTTGTGAACTCAAACTAACATCCTACAATCCCTCATTCCCCACAGGTGTGTCCCACCCGAGGAAGTGTGCCCCTTCTTTTCTCAACAGTCCCTCGGCTACCCCACTTCCTTTCCAGGTCTTCAACAACATGACAGACATGATTTCTCCAAGCTCTGTAGCTATTGTTTGGCACCTTCAAGAATCAATTCACAAGAATTCTCTCACGTAGAGAGAATTATCCTACACTTCACAACCCACCTCTTCAATATCCTACAGGCCTAACAACCTACTTCTTCGGTCTAGATCCTAGCTAACCAGGCTACAGATACAATGATAGTAACATGATGTTATGGAGGAAAACTCAATGATTGAATGAATGAATATGGAATGATAGGAAAATGAGCTAAGTCCAAACTATAAGTATGCATGCTCCCAACTTGACACTTTCCATGTTGAGAACTACCTTGGGCCCACTTATCCCCATCCTCAGAACTTAGGATAAAATAATTATCCATATTTTGTACTTTAAGAAATATTAATATAATATTCCTTTGGGTTTAATCCCCCTAGCTTAGCCCCTTATCCTTAAATTTTATCCCCCCTTTCCCTATCTCATGTATTTTATCCCCCCATACCCTTTTACATGGTTGGTTTGCAACAATGATGTGTTTTCATTAATATTTGCATGTGATAACATATTACAATGATGGGTCACTAGCCATTTAACATCTGGCTCTCTAGCCTAATAACCACATATGAACTTCGGCCTCAATACATATGAAGTCATTTGTAAATCAACTCTACGCACTTCTAGTTCACTACCGCACACTTACCCAAGTGTGTGTTACATTATGAGTTGTGCACCCCTATATTGATAATGAATCTTCGTGCACTTACCCAAGTGTGTGCAACACCAAAACCAAGTGTCAAGGACTCATCAGCCTATAAGCATATTTACATTTACAATTGGTACCAATGGCTCACCAACCTATGTGTTCATTTACATTTATATGTACAACTAGGGTTTGTCCTAGGGGTATTACAAAATAGGCCCCCAACACTCACATGTGGCTCGTCTCGAGACACTCAGGCCTATTGCATGCTCCTCCATGCTTGGATGAAATTTGGGAGGGTTCCTTAGCTAACACAAGTTCCTTTATTATCGGTTCCTTAGTTTCCACAATTTCTTCTACACCCTCTACAGTTAGGGTCATAAGATTTTATTTTTTTTCATCTGCTCCTTATTTCACCTTTCCCTATGTAGTTTCTAGTTCTCTTATCACCTTCAATTCTTCTTCTTCCAGCAGTCCCAAGTGTTGTTGAAGGATATTTTGTTGATCCCGCATCCTTTCAACTCCCACATATGACTTCCTCTATGCCAAAATGGTCATCATTCATTCAGCTGGTGGAAGGGTTTTTATGATTTTAGAATATTTCTTCTCCTTTTCCTACACATCCCTTAATGTTTCTTCCACAACCTTCATTTCTATATATTCTTCTAGGTCTATCTGTATTTGTGTGCTTTCCTCATATATTTTTTCACATTCTTCCTCTACCTTCTTGATGTTGTCTACGACTATTAGCGTTGTTCTCTCTCTTCTTTCTCTTTCATTTGGTGGTGTTCTTGGTATACTGCACAATTGTAGGTCCTCAATCCTTGTGCGGAAGCCTTTGATGACTTTACCGATTTTCAAGACCTTTTCTTCCATAGTAGCCTATACTACTATTGATACTTCTAGTATTTATTTATAGAACTTCTGAATGATCTCCTGTGTCTTTTGTGCCATTATCCTGGCTTCATCCTTTTCCTTTATATATTTCATGGCCCTCTCCCTTGCCTCATTTTTGTCCTTCATTACTCCTTCCACTTTTCCTTCAACTTCACTCTTTTGTTGTAGCCCAGTGGCATATTGTTGTTGAAATTGATCCCTTTCATCCATTACTTTGGTCATTTCCCATTTTACTTCATCTGCACGGAGCCTAATATCATGTAAAATTATTATTTGCAAGCTTTGTAATATGTGTATAGGCATCTGTGACACCAATATGTTCAAGTGGCTCAGTGTCTTCATCTGTTCTTGCAGTTATGGCATTAGGAAATCGACTATGTCTATCTCGATTTGTAACGTTCTACACCTAACTTATAGTTCAGTTAGAGGTAGATTTTCAATTTTGGCTTCCTCTATCGAACTTGTGCTTGATTGTCCACCCGATATTCTCTTTAGTGTTATTCAAGATACTTACAAGAGTTGTTGCACTTGTGTTAACTATGCCTCAACTTTTTGGTGCATTTATTCTTGTTTCTTGGTTTCTTCCTCGATGGCCTCTGCGACATCCCTTACTTGGTAGTTGATTCATTTCATGTCATCATTAGTCATATTATAGACTGGGGGTACCTTTTTCACTTTAATCTTCTTATGCGCACATACTTTTGGTTCCTTCCCCTTGTCTTTTATTTTCTTTTTTGTTCTGGGAACTGACTTTTGTGTTTGTTTTGTTTATAGGCCAAGCATATTTACTGCACCATTGTTCTAGTCATTCCCCTTCCCCTCATCCAGTTCTTATTCATCTCTATCCTATTCTTCTTCCTCTTTCGGGTGTCTCATTTGTTTTATTGTGGTTTTCCACCCATATTCCCAATCAATAGCGATCACGCATATATCCTCTAATGTTAACTTGTAGTTGGTAGGAAGACATTGGTGCACAGGGTCCATTTTTTCTTGAATATACATATGGTGCATCCATGCTTTGAATCATGCCATATCACGATATGTTTCTACTATCTCAACTGTGATGTGTGGTGTATGTTTGATGATATACTTTATTGAGTCAAAGTATACATAAAATGTAACATTGTTGTTGACTTTTCTCCTTTTGTTTGGCATATTCCATAAGTTGGAATACCGTTCAACCACATTACCTCTACTAGTTGTTCTCATGCATTGGTAATAACCTAATTCCTTCCATCCTACCAGCAAAATCAAAATAAGAATCCAGGAGTAATGAAACTCTATTCCTTTCTCCTAGGCCTCTATACAGTCTTTCAAAATTTCATTTGGACCCCCTCTGATCATTTTTCGATGGCTACAATAACTATGACTGATACTTCATCCTTTCATCATTTTCACAATAATTTGGAGGCCAATACCTATATTTCAAAATGAACCCCTTCATCGTTGATGTTCGTGAAATCCAACCTCCTTTTTCCCCTGAAGGTGTGAAACTTCTCCTTCATGGATTATGATTGGGATTTCTCCCCTGTTTTGTTGAACAAGGTGGCCAAATCATTTCCTTCTTTTGGTATCCTTGTGATCTTCAAAATCAATGCAATATCAATCGACATCGATGGGTCAAGCCACAATGTTCCTCCATGGACATATCTGAGTAGTAACTTAACACAAGCATTGATTTCTAGGCTATGCCAAAAGTGTGGAACCTATAGTAGGTCTAGTATCCCCGACTTCTCAAGTCTCATTTCCCACATCTACTTTTCCAATAGTATTTCTCTTGTTCCTAGTACACTCTTGGTGCACAAATACTTTCCCTCGCCATCTCAAGAAACTTATGCTCATACGTAATATCGTGATCGACGAACTTCAGAGCGACAATATTTCCTAGAATATCTCCTTCAGCACTTACACTAGGTGGGATTGGTGGTGTGACGAGTGGGTATTTTTCATCTCTGGGGACTTTAACTTGAGGAACATTGTCTTTCCTCGATGGGATACATTTCCTGTGAAATTTTTCTTGTGAAGTTGAAGCTCCAGGTGTTTCCTCAACCACTAGTGGTCATTTCGGTTTCTTTCATGATACTGCTAATGGTGCTCCAAATTTTGGTAGGGCCATTGTTTCATGCAATAGGTTTATTTTCTTTCTCTATGTTTGTTTTGGTGTGGTTGTATTTCAACATTGATTTGGATCCGGTTCACTCTAGTTCACTCTCTATGCTCACAACTCTGTTAACTTGCAAATAACCTTCTTTGCCAGGCCCTTTGGTGCTTTTATCACCCTTCGCCAGTTGTATGACTACTTTCACACTCACCCAAAGTGTTGAATCTGGTCAGAATATGCCATTCATACTTTCCTTACTATGACTTTAATGATAATCCTCCATTGTATTTTTCCCTGGATTTTCTAGTCTGTCCTACTCCTCGATGACGCCTTATATTTATGACTACGTGTCTCCAATACGTATTGTGATTTATGGATTGTTAACTAGCTTTTCCATGCTCTAATGGAATTAATGGTTTGTTCCCTCACTAGACTATTCTGTGCACTTAGATAACTTTACATTCCCTTTATATGCATGATACGTCCTTTTTCTACGCAATACTTCTTCCTATTCTCCTTTGCATTTTTTTTGTTTTCTTCCTTTTTTTTCTACTTTTTATTTTTTTTCTGTGTTGTAGTTCCCTACTATAGTATAGTTACTATGATACATTTATTTTGACACAACTCATATTACTATGCAGATGATTCACTGTCTCTATAGAGCATCAGATGACTCCCATTCACCATTCCTCCAAGGACTTCCCCTTTCAAGGTCTCCAACTTCGTGGCCCCTACCTACGTCACATGATTAATCACATAGGACCTTAACAAGTGCATTCTGAAATTTCTAGGATGTTGCATAAACTTGTTTTCATAAAGTAATAATAAATCCCCCACTTGGAAATGTTTCTATTTATTGTGTCTATCATGCCATGCCTTCTCCCTTGCCTTGTGAACTTGTTGATGGAAGCCAGTCAAAAAATCAATCTTCCTCAAGTTGTACCAATTGTGACAATATCGCCTTTGCTACACCTAAGTATGCAATATCACTAATCACTGCAACACAAGGGATAGGTAGAATAAACTCCATTGGGATCTCTACTTCTTTCCCATAGACCAACCTGAAAGGTGTCTTCCATGTCAACTTATTTCTTGTCGTCTTGTAGGCCCATAAAACCACAGGAACTCTTAAGTCCCAATCATCTCTCCCTACATTTCATATCATTGTCAAGGCATTCTCTAGGATTTTATTAAAAGATTCCACTTTCCCATTGGCCTGAGGATTATATGGGGTACTCTTCTAATGATGAATTTTAAATTCCTCTGTCAATGTTGCAATTGTTTTATTCAATAAGTGTGCTCCTTGATCACTAAGTAATATGCACGAACAACCAAATCATGTGACTACATTCTCAAATAGAAATTGTGCAACAGTCTCCACAATGCATTCTATGACTGGTGCTTCTTATTCCCATATTTTTAAATAATCCATTGCAGTGATTATGTACCTTTCCCCTGATATTCTTACTTCTGGATTGATTGGCCCCACAAAGTCCATGGCCAATTTATCAAATGCTTTTAATGTAATCTATGAATTTAAATGAATTTCATCCCTCTTGGGTGGATTTCCCACCCTTTGAGAAACATCACATGCTTGAAAATGATCTTTAGCATATTTATGTGGTGTGGGCCACCATAGCCCTGCACACAAAATTTTCTACAACGTTTCCTTACCTTCATAATGTCCTCTTGCAATCCCTTTATGCACTTTTGTGAGTGTCATAGGTCTTTCATGTTCCAACACACATCATCTCAATATTCCATCTACACCCAACTTGTATACATTTCTTGCAATCAATTGATAATCCATTGCCTTAAATACTATTTTTTCTCCTACACAACTATCATGTCTGATAGGTCCATTCCTATACTTAGAAACTGCATGATGTCCACGAAGTAGTCATCCACCATTTTATCTGTAAATAACTATGCATATGGTAAAGTGTCATATAAATTCCCTACATTTTCTTCTGATAATATGCACGATAAATGATATGTCCCTACATTTAGCTTGCCTAGTTCCACCAGAACCTCAAAATCGTATTTCTGAAACAACACTAGCCATCTGCATATTCTCCCACCAACATTGGATTGTTCACTAACTATTTTAATGTAGAATGTTCTGTGGACATCTTAAAGTGAGACCCAGTAAATAATGTTTGAACTTTTGCAGTGCATATACCATTTCCAATCCTTCTTGTTCTATAGAGGTGTAATTCTTATTTTATATGGAAAAATTCCTACTTGCAAAAGAAATGGGGTGATCTATGTCTTCCCCCCTGGTTGAGATAGTAATGTTCCAAATGCTATGGACGATGCATATACATGAACATGGAACTCCTTGTTCCAATATTGAAAGGCTAAAATTGGTGTGGTCACTAGTTTTTTCTTTAAGGTGTCTAAACCCTTCTGATAATCCTCATTCCATTGGAACTTCACTTCCTTATTTAATACTTTTTCCATATGTGTTGTGATCTACGCATGACCTTTAACAATATTTATGTAATATTATGTGTGACCCAAAGTTTCCATCAGTTTTCTGACTAATGTAGATTTTTCTAAATAAAGGATCACTGCAATATTGGTCGAATCCACTAGTTGTAGCATCCCCAACATCCAATTGGGCTATGCCACATAAAATTTTTGAATTGTATACAAAATTAAAACAAATACACACAGAAACTCTTGCGTAACTTTATATATAAAACTTAAAATAGACAAATACATTCTGCAAATGGACATATTCCTATAGAATAATAATAAAAATACACATGTTGCACAAATAGGAAAAATCCATAAAAGTAAATGAATACATAATAATGCAACATGTAATTTAACACACAATTGACACTTATATTGTTAAAAATATCACCAACTGTGTGTAGACCTTCCACCTTCCTCCCAACCTTATACCACACTGCTCAAAACTCTCAGCAGTGGGTCACCCCTGAGCTGGGACTAAACTCCACCCGGGTAAAGGGATTCCTAACCAGGATGATGTATCTCAGACAATAGGAAAAACTTTGTCATAGGTGCCAACTCAAACAAACAACATACATTCCCTAATTCCCCACATGTCTGTCCCACCCCAGGAAGTGTGTCCCTTCTCTTCTCAACGGTCCTTCAGCTAGCCCACTTCCTTTACAGGGCTTCAACAATAGGCCAGATAGGATGTATCAGAGCCCCATAGCTACAATTGGTTTGTAATACTCCAAGGTCGAGACCCTGTTGAATTGTATTAATGTTGAGTGATGTTTATAGGTTGGTGAGCCAGGAAATTATAAGTTGGTAGGATTATGTGTCTATTAGGCCGGAGAGCCTAGATGATAAGGCCAATGGGCCTGATTTTGTATATGTAATTATGAATATTATTAATAAAAATACATAGTTGCATGTAGACCAACCACAAATCAAGAGTTATGGGGGACTAAGGTCCACTAGGAAGGGAAGGGACAGGGGGATGAGAGGCTAGGAAAAGGGGCTAAGCTTGAGGGATTAACCCAAGGTAATATTATAATGTATTTCCTTAATTACTAAAGTTTGGGGAAATAAAACCTAGTTATCCTAAGTTCCTTTGAGGAGATGAAAGAAACTCCAAGTGGAGAGGAACAAGTGTCATCAAGGACGCATGCATATTTATGTGGGAATTTCCACCGTCGTGGGGACTCTCTCACCATTCTGTCTCTCTCACGATTATCACCATTATGTCAAGGTTGGCCATCTTTCCTCACGATTTCACTCACGATCCTTTCCATCCCTTGTCCAGTTCATGCACGCACTAAAAAAACACACAGACAAAGCCATTTCTTCCATTGTTGAACCTCTTCCATCGTGAACCTCTATATTTTTTGAGTCGTCCCTTGCCTTACTCGATTTTTCTACTATTTTTTGAAGAGGCAGGTTGTCAAGCCTATGGGTTGAAGAAGTAGGGTGTCAGGCATGTGAGCAACTCTATCTAGGTGAGAGAGGTTTCTGGGGAAGTGATTTCTCCTGGAGGGAGTCCAACAACAACTACAGAGCTCTGAGAATTCCTGATCCAGCCTATTGTTGAAGCCCTGGAAGGGAAGTGGAGTAGTTGATGGATTGCGGTACAATAAAGGTGTATATTCCCAAGCTAGGACATGCATGTGGGGAATGAGATTTTGTGAGAGGTGGGCGTAAGTAGGATCCTTGGACAGAATCCTTCCTATTGAAATGTGTAGTTTTCCATAGCCGCAAACTAGCCTAGGAATTCCTTGCCCTGGGTGGAGTTTAGTCCCAGATCGAAGGTAAGCCACTGCTGATATCTTGGATCAGCATGGTCTAAGGCTGAGAGGTTCATGGAATGTCTGGACGCATTCAATGGTCTTCTTATAAAAATATATTTACCAATTCTATGTTAATTGTATCTTGTGTATCTTGTACATGTGTTATAATTTATTAGAATTTCCTATATATTGTTAAAATATTGTGTAACTGCAAAGAATATTCTTATCCCCTTTTGTGGATAAAGATAAAATATATTTATTATTTCTTAGATCAATCCCCTTTTGTGGATTGATCATGTCAGGTATTGTAAATGACCAAATCCCCTTTTGCAGATTGGTCAAACCCTAATTGTAATAGGCTAAATAAAAAGTCGGCCCCAAAATATATTAAAGAGGCCCCAAAATATATTAAAGGTGGTTATAACCATCCAGAAGAAGAAGTCGGCCCTGTGAGTGAAGGGGCACTTCCACAAGTGCCATAATTGTATAAATAAGAGAGGTCAGCGCCTCATTTAGAAACACACTCAACTCACTCATCTAGTGCGCAAGTATTGAAGGAAGTTGCAGTTACCAGTTGCCGGAAGAAGGAAGAGAGAGAGAGGCGCATCCTTGGGAGAGGAATTTTTGTGTTGTTTGGTTCATTATCTTGGCATTGTATTGGCTATCTATATTAAGGATTTTTTGCTTGGTTTTCTTCCCCTTCAGGGTTTCCCAAGATAAATGCTTATGTACTCTTGTGATTGTGTTTCTGTTAAGGTCCTAACCCGCACATAGGTAGATCAATGTATTCGGATGTAATAAAGGTCAATATTAATAAGGCCTTTCAATAAAATAGAATAAGGTGTATGTAAGAAGACCTAATAGAAGCTTCCGCTTCTAGAAGGATCTTCCTCTAGATGCTTCTCTTAATAGACATATTTAGTATAAATAAGGGTCGAGGGTATGAGAACCCTAGCTTGGAGATTATTGTAATAGAGTGTTGCTCGATTGGAGGTTTCCCCCTCGAAGAGGCCTGTGAACATTGCTTTCTGAATCAAAGTGTTATTTCTATTGCTATTGTTATATCATTTATGTGTATTGTGAAGATTATGCTGGATATTTTACTGTTATTCTGCCATTTCTAGCATTTTATTTCTGTTCTGCATATTTTATATATCTGGTATTTTGCAAGTGGTATCAGAGCACTTTCCTTGGCAGAAATTGTGGGTATTTTTTTTTATTTTTTTTCAGGGTAGAGACGTATTTCGGCATCTTTAAGCCATAAAGATCTGTCGTTACGTGAATAAACCCGTGGTTGAGGGATTCATACACGCATGAAATACAATTGGTTCTTAAGCGCACATCTATTGGCCACCCTTGTAACCCCTGTTGGTACCCCTTCGAGTGGTAGCGCATCAGACAACACCTGTTTACAGATCGGCCTAGATTTCTTGAAGCCCTCTTTAGATAAACCTATCGGCCACCGGACTGCTATAGTGTCACTGAGAACAACACTCTGGAAGATACTCTCTAGTACTTGGGTAGTTGGGTAGTATGGCTAAGGGTACGGTCTATCCTCCTTAGTTAGTGGCCTGAGATATTGGTCCGAGTACTACTGTTTGACCCCGCACGTATATCAGAGAGCTATAGCATAGGGAAAACCCTTGTCTGTAGAACCCTTGAATACCTAACCCTTGGGGAACATAAACATAAACATAAACAAATTAAACTGGCGAGATCTATTGCCGCGCATCTGTGTTTGGGTTGCTAAGTAAATACACATTTCTCTCTAGTTTAGAATTTGGGGGATTTCAACACTGCAACATTCTTCAGACCACAGTATAACCCCACAACTATTAAAAAAAAAGTCTGGAAAAATTTTCACCATTGTTTGAGACTTATTCCATTAGATTCATCTCTTCTCCCTTATCACATTCATCCATATCATTTTTTTGCAAAAATTTCTGACCCCTCCCTCTCCCTTTTCAGTTCACCCATCCTCATGGCCCATACCCATAGCCAAGAACTAGAGTCTCACTTCAACACCTTGCAATCTGGTTTCCTCGAGACCCAACATGAAGTGCAACAACTCAGTGCTACGATTTCCTCCCGTGATGCATCCATAAATGCATCCGTAAATGTAGTCGTGCAGACTACAATGGCGGAAGTCAAACACGAACTGACCACCCAGCTTGAATCTGTCTTTGCATCACTCTGCACCAAACTCAAGATCCATACCGATGACTCTTTTCATGATGCACATAAAAAGACTGAAGGTGAAACTTCTTCCCATTCCTTTCAACCCCATCACTTTCAATGGGACATATGCCTTCCGTGGGTGGATGTAACCAAATTTGATGGCTCGGACCCCACTGGTTGGGTCACCCAAATGGAACATTATTTCTCTCTCTACAACATTATAGATGACTTGGCCAAACTCTGGTATGGTGTTCTCCATCTAGATCAATAACGTTGGCAATGGTGGCAATGGAGAAAAACTTCCCGTCAAGGGTATATTGCTTGGACCCAATTTGTGGCGGAGCTTTATGAACGCTTTGACACTGACACCAACCATTTGGGTCATTTGAAAAAATTGAAGAAATCAGGCATAGTAGAAGACTTCATAGCTGCATTTGAGTGACTGGATTTTCGAACAGAGGGCATGACTGATGCTTTCTTTCGAGAGTGTTTTATCAGTGGCCTCAAGGAGGAGATTCGGGCCCATGTCCTCATGGATCGACCTACGACTTGGGTGGAGGCTACAAAAAAAGCTAAAGAAGCACAACAAATTGTTTCCTCTCAAAACCGTAAGCCTTCCTTTATCCCTCGCCCTAAACTAGTAAACCCCACTACTCCCTCTGCCCCATTAAAAATCCAAAAATTGACCAGGGCTGAAATGGCTGAATGCCAACTCAAAGGCCTCTGTTATAATTGTGATGAAAAATATGTCCTAGGCCACAAATGTAAGGAACAAAATCTTTTTATGGCCATCTCTGAGGATATTCCGGAAGAGGATGTTGACACTCCCCTTGTGCCCGAGTCACCATAAATCATCGACATAAACCCTCCCTCCGACCCTCCTGAAGTGGAACCGATCATTTCCCTCAATGCTCTCACCAGCTTCTCTGCCCCCCAAACCCTCAAGTTAATCGATTACATCAAGCACCGAAAGGTCATCATTCTGGTTGATAGTGGCATCAACCACAATTTTATTCATCGCCACATTTCCCAAGAAACCCATTGCTACATCCATGCTGTCAACATTTTCCAAATCATTATTGCCAATGGTGGTTCTATGAAATGTGGCGGGCATTGTGAAAATGTGCGTCTCCAAATCGGTAACTACCACCTAAAATCCCATATGTTTTCTATTGACTTGGGTGGTTGCGACATTGTGTTGGGTGCAGACTGGCTAAGGACTTTGGGTCCCATTCTCATGGATTTTCAGAACTTAACCATGCAATTCGACCAAGGAGGCCACCAATATAAATTTCAAGGCATCACTGTTGGTTCACCTGAGGTCATCAGTTCTCATCGCATGGAAAAAATGCTCAAAAAAGGTCATTTTGGTGTCATTGCCCAACTCCACGCCATACAAGCCACAGAGACCCCACCGGTGCCCCAAGGTCTCCAAGCCCTCCTTTCTAAACATCAAATGGTATTTTCCACTCCCCAAGGACTCCCTCCTTCCCGCGGTGTCCATGATCATTCCATTCCCCTTGTCCCAAGAATCCTTCCCCCCAATATACGTCCATATCACCACCCCTTTGCACAAAAAAATGAAATTGAAAAAATGGTCCAGGAACTCCTTATTCCCGGAGTCATATGTCCTAGTACAAGCCCTTACTCCTCCCTGGTTGTCATGGTATTGAATAAATAAGGTTCTTGGAGAATGTGTCCTGACTTCCTTGCTCTCAACAACCTAACCATCAAAGACAAATTTCCCATTCCTGTCATTGATGACCTCCTGGATGAATTGAGTGGCGCTCAATTCTTTACCAAACTTGATCTTCACTCGGGCTATCACCAGATACGTATGAAAGAGGCCGACATTCCCAAGACCGCCTTTCTCACTCATGAGGGCCACTATGAGTTTTTGGTCATGCCCTTTGGTTTGTGTAGCGCCCCCTCCACCTTCCAGAGCCTCATGAACCATGTCTTCCACCCTTTTCTCTGTCATTTTGTCTTATTTTTCTTTGATGATATCCTCATCTATAGAAAAACCTGGACAGACCATCTTACTCAAGTGGATCAAGTTCTCCACCTACTCTCTCAGCCCCAACTTTTCCTGAAACAGTCCAAATGTGATTTTGGTGCCTCAGAAGTAGAATACTTGGGTCATCTGGTGGGAAAAGATGGCGTCAGGGTGGACCCGAAAAAGATTGAAGCTATGCAAGACTGGCTGCACCCAAATACTCTCAAAAGATTGCATGGACTTTTGGGCCTCACAGGGTATTATCGCAAGTTCGTTAAGAACTATGGAAAGATTGCAGCACCTCTCATGGCTCTCCTCAAAAAGAACTCTTTCACTTGGACTCCAGCAGCTGCTCAAGCTTTTCAAAGCTTGAAGACGGCCATGTGCACCACTCTGGTTCTGGCCCTTCCTGACTTCAAAAAGACCTTTGTGTTGGAATGTGACGCCTCAGGGAAAGGAATCGGCACTGTCCTTATGCAAGAGGGTCGACCTTTGGCCTTCACTAGAAAGCAACTGTCTGAAAATAATCTGGGAAAACCCATTTATGAAAAAGAAATGTTGGCAATTATGCATGTCGTTGAGTTGTGGCATCCGTATTTCTTGGGGCAATGCTTCCAAATTAAGATAGACCATCAAAGCCTCAAGTACTTTCTGGAACAATGCATTTCCTCCCAGGAGCAACAAAAATGGGTGACTAAGCTCTTTGGATATGATTATGAGATCATTTACAGGAAGGGAAAAGACAATGTCGTGGTAGATGCACTGTCTCGAAAATATGAAGATGAAGGATCCCTTTTTTCTCTTTCCTTCATTGTACCCGATTGGCTCCAAGCTGTGTGCCAGGAATGGCTTCAAGATCCCAAAAGTTCGCATCTGATCCAGCAACTGCAGAACAAGGCTCTGACTCCCCTAGGGTACTCTTGGCTCCAGGATGAGCTTCGATACAAAGGTCGCTTGTATTTAAGTAAACAATCCAAGCTCAAATCCATGGTGCTCTCTGAGCTTCATGCTACACCCATAGCGGGGCACTCAGGGTTCACCAAAACATATGACCGAGTAAAACGTTCTTTTTTCTGGGATGGTATGAAACAGGACATCCATAAGTTTATCGCTGAATGTGAGGTGTGTCAATGCAACGAGGGAGAAATAGTCAAATCTCCAGGAACCCTCCAACCACTTCTGATTCCCCCTGCTATTTGGAAGGATATCTCTATGGACTTTATTACAGGCTTACCCAAATCGGGGAATAAATCAGTCATAATGGTGGTGGTGGATCGCCTTTCCAAGTATGCTCATTTTTGTGCTCTTCCCCACCCATTTACTGCTTCCACGGTGGCTCAAATTTTCATGGACCAGGTCTTCAATATTCATGGCATGCCACACTCTATTGTTTCCGATAGAGACCCAACTTTCACAAGCAATTTTTGGCAAGATTTTTTTAAGCTACAAGGCACACAATTGCATCTCAGCTTAGCTTATCATCCCCAAACGGATGGTCAAACGGAAGTTGTCAACAAGTGTTTGGAAACATACCTGAGGTGATTTGCCTCTGAAAAACAACACTAGTGGGCTCAATGGTTACCCCTCACCAAATTGTGGTACAACACTACATACCATACATTCACTCGCATGACTCCTTTTGAAGCGGTATATGGATAGAATCCATCTTTAGTTCTCTCATACTTACCGGGTACCTCGAAGGTCCAGGTGGTTGACCAAACACTTACAGTCCGAGAGGATATCCTTCATACCCTTAAATAGAACTTGGTCATGGCATAGAATAGAATGAAGTATCAAGCAGATCAAGGTCACTCTGAACGTCAATTTGCAAAAGGGGATCAGCTGTTTCTGAGACTGCAACCATATAAGCAAACTTCCCTCAAGGCCGAGCATTTTCAGAAGCTAGCACCCAAATTTTATGGCCCTTACACAGTTCTTAAGCGTGTGGGACAAGTAACATATTAGTTAGCTCTGCCCAGTTAGTCGAAGCTACATCCTGTTTTTCATGTTTCATGCTTGAAGAAGGTGATTGGAACCAGGTGCCAAATTCAAACCAACCTTCCAGAGTTAGCTGAAGAAGGATCCATTTGGCTATAGACAAATGCAGTTTTGGACCAGCGTGAGCGTCACCTGCATCAAAGAAGTGCTAGTACAGTGGAAATATATGACTCCAGCAGATTCCACTTGGGAACCAGCTACCATTCTGCAACACTTTCCACATCTCAAGCCTTGAGGACAAGGTTGTTTTCAAGGCGGTGGACATGTTAAGGTCCTAACCCGCACATAGGTAGATCAATGTATTCGGATGTAATAAAGGTCAATATTAATAAGGCCTTTCAATAAAATAGAATAAGGAGGATGTAAGAAGACCTAATAGAAGATTCTGCTTCTAGAAGGATCTTCCTCTAGATGCTTCTCTTAATAGACATATTTAGTATAAATAAGGGTCAAGGGTATGCGAACCCTAGCTTGGAGATTATTGTAATAGAGTGTTGCTCGATTGGAGGTTGCCTCCTCGAACAGGCCTGTGAACATTTCTTTCCGAATCAAAGTGTTATTTCTATTGCTATTGTTATATCATTTATGTGTATTGTGAAGATTATGCTGGATATTTTACTGTTATTCTGCCATTTCTAGCATTTTATTTATGTTCTGCATATTTTATATATCTGGTATCTTGTAGTTTCTCTCAGTGATCATGTCTATGTTATTATTATCTAGTAAATAGAAAGGTAACCTAATAATAGCTTAAACTTTAGCATGGTATCAGAGCTAAGCTAAAGAGAGAATCTTTCACAGGAAAAATAAAAACGTCATTGTTTCCATACATGAAAATTAGGGATTTTTATTGAAGAAGGTTTTCAGCTCCAAATCCATCTAGAAAGGTGTGCCCTACGTCAAGGAACATTTTGGCATTTTCAGTGTACATTTTCAGTGGCTAGATTTCCCAGAATGTGAAACCCTAGTTTTCACAAAGTGCCAGAAGTACCAGAAAACCAAAAGTACCAAAAAACCAGAAGTACCAGAAAACCAGAAGCACCAGTCCAGAAATCCGTTGGTCCAGTTTCAAGGGTCAAAATTTGGATTTTCAAAAATCTAACTGTACCAGCATACTCGCCTTAGTCCAGCACATCTTTTGGTGAGTTCAATTTTTAGATCCAAGAAATTTGATTTTTTTATTATTTCTGTAGCCTGAAGGGCTAGGGTTTCTACTGCAAGAAAGAATGGCTACTAGCATGAGAGTAGAAGACATGATGGAAGGATCTAGAAACTTCAGATCTTGGAAGCATAGGTTGCAGATGATTCTAGACGAGTATGATCTTCTAGAACATGTTATAGTAGGTGTACCAGAACCTGATGAAGAAGAGAAAAAGACCAAGCATAAGAAGAATGAAAAGAAAGCAAAGAGAATCGTGTCATATTTAGTAAAAGATCACTTGATCCCTTATATATCCTAACTACATATAGCAAGGCAAATGTATGAATCACTCAACAAGTTATATGAAAGAAAAGACATTAGCTGGAATCTTTCCTTAATAAATCAACTTCGTAATATGAAGATGGACAACTCAAAATCTGTCACATCCTATCTTATGAGAGTTTCTCAAATCAGAGATTAGCTTGCAGCTATTGGAGATGTCATTAGTGACAAATAACTTGTAACCACAACCCTAAATGGGTTTCCAACTTTTTGGATTCCTTTTGTACAAGGAGTGTGTGCAAGAAGCAAGTTACCCAAGTTTGATAAGTTATGGGAAGATTGCACACACAAAGAATCTAGACTTGCAGACCAATAGAAGAGATTAATTGTCGATGAAGAGGAAGCTCTTACATCTCAAAAGAATAAAAGAATTTCCTTCAGGAAGAAAATAAAGAAGCTAACTCTGTAAGAGTTCTAGACAAGAAGAAAGATGTTTCAAAGATCAGATGCTACAACTGTCAAAAGTTGGGACACTTTTCCTATGACTATCCTCAAGGAAAAGGGAAAAGAGAGTATCAAGCACATGTGGCAGAGGAAGAGGAATCTCCTCCCGCAAAGAAAGCTTTAGTATAAATTAAGGATTATGTACTTTAAGTTGAAGATAGTTGATCTGAAGAAGATAGCAAATGCTGGAGTCCGTGAAGCCTCCCCACACAAAAAAAAAAGATGAGTATTCATGTTTATTTTTAGTATCTTGTTTACTTTAATACTTTATCATTACAAGTTAGATTTTTGTGAGAATGTTAATTAACCTTGTTTTATTTCAGTGTCTATGCAGACTTATGAAGGAAGTATCAAAGAAGCGGATGAAGAAAGAAATAAAATATTTATTTCATGTATGATCACTCATGCGAGTGACAAAGAAAGCATACTGTAAGTAAGTTTACAAGTCTTGGAAGAAATAACTTATACTGTGACTTGCAGAAGTTAGAAAACACGAGAAGGACGTATGATATGGTGACAGTCAGTAAAGACCAGACAATATCCAGTATTTATATAGGAGCAGGAGGCTCCTATAGATGCAAAACAAAAATATTCAAGATGAAGAAAAAGATGGATACTCAGATATAGTGGATGAGATGCAGGTAACTACAGGTTTCTCCAGTACCATTCTTATAGATGCAGAGGGAGCAGGTTGATCCAGTATGAAGATAGAAAGAAAGAAATATTCGAACTCAGGAAGGCACCCAGGATATTACAGAAGAAAACTTCAAGGATGATGATTAGAATCTATTAACTTGGTGCAAGAGGGAGCCATGTCTCCGATTTTGAAATGAAGGATCACGATTTGATGCAGTTAGAAAAGTAGATGGATGGTGCCCAGATATTTTGATCAAGATGAAACCTATTCCGTAGACGGATGGTTCCCAGCAGATGGGTAGCATGGTATTATACCATGGAAAGTTTTTGGATCACAAGATATTTTTTCATATCCCATAGCTAGACCTTCGTAGAGAATGAGAAAGAGAAAAGGCCTTCATAGAGAAGGAATGACCAATCCCACAAGTAGACCTTCGTAGAGAAGGAGAAAGAGAAGAGACCTTCATAGAGAAGGGGAATGAGAAATTTTCCAAGGTTGGCCTCTGTCCAAGTGTTGAGTTTTGGATACTCTAGGGACATGCTAGAATACCCTCATAGAGAGGGGTGTGACCACCCTCGTAGAGAGGAATGTGGATGTTTCTCCAAGGGGTAATGGGTAGATACTCTCCTTTGGCCAAGGATTGAGTAGCCTAGAACAAAAACCTTGACCATGTGGAATTGTTAGTTGGCTCTTGAGGTTTGTGTCATGATCCTGCATGGATCATGGAAAGGGAATCTAGTCTTGCCCATGCTAGCATCTTAGCTTCTCTAGTTCATCTGGGATGACTAGGATTAAATCTATGGTAGTATTCCTCCCCAGTGGATGGGTGAAATAAATGACTACAAGAGAAGGGAGAACATAAAAGGAATGGAAAAAATCATAGAATATCTTTTGTGTGAAGATAAGATATCTTCTGTGTGAATATAAGAAAGAAGTAACTTCTGCGTGAATACAAAAGAAAGAAAGAGTACCTTCTACGTGAAGATAAAGAGAAAAAAACTTTCGATGATTTATAAATATTCCAGTCAATGATCATGATGCTAGATGACCAAGTGGATGCCTCCAGCTATCCAGTTGATGATGTTAACCAGTTGATGATGTTACCAAGTTGATGATGTTATCCAGTTGATGTTGTTATCCAGATGATGATGTTGCCCAATTGATGATGTTATCCAGTGGATGATGATACCTAGTTGATGTCGACATCCAGTGACCTATCAAAAGATAAAGAATATCCTTCTTGTTAAGAGGGAGTGTTAAAATATTGTGTAACTGCAAAGAATATTCTTATCCCCTTTTGTGGACAAAGATAAAATATATGTATTATTGATTAGATCAATCCCATTTTGTGGATTGATCATGTCATGTATTGTAAATGACCAAATCCCCTTTTGCAGATTGGTCAAACCCTAATTGTAATAGGCTAAATAAGAAGTCGGCCCCAGAATATATTAAAGAGGCCCCAAAATATATTAAAGGTGGTTATAACCACCGAGAAGAAGAAGTCAGCCCTACCAGTGAAGGGACACTTCCACACATGACATAATTGTATAAATAAGAGAGGTCAACACCTCATATAGAAACACACTCAGCTGACTCATCTAGTGTGCAAGTATTGAAGGAAGCTGCAGTTACTAGTTGTCGAAAGAAGGAAGAGAGAGAGAGGCGCATCCTTGGGAGAGGAATTTATGTGTTGTTTGGTTCATTATCTTGGCATTGTATTGGCTATATATATTAAGGAAGTTTTGCTAGATTTTCTTCCCCTTGAGGGTTTCCGAGGATAAATTCTTGTGTACTCTTGTGATTGTATTTCTCTCAATGATCCTGTCTATGCTATTGTTATGTAGTAAATAGAAAGGTAACCTAATAATAGCTTAAACTTTAACATATATATTGCATTTATGTGTTTATTGTCGCTTCTGCATGAATATGTGTATGAGAAGTATGTTTATGTATGTTTAAATTGCATTAGATATATATGTATATCAGAGCATGAAAGTTTTCAAGTGGCATTGCCCAACCTGGGTGGTTGGGTATGTTAAAATATGTTATTCATAACAATTTGTTTTTAAAGTAGTGGTGTGTCCATGACCAGGGTGGTCGAGGGGCATTACAATCTAGTATTGGAGCCCATGATTTCCACAATGAACCTAGATGGGCCACGAATGTGGAATTTGGAGTTAAAATTCCATAAGAAATTAATGTATCGAGTTCTAGGAGGGTGCTGAGGGAACACATTGGCCGTGCTCAGAAGCTCAAGAGGTGTAGCGATTTGATAAAACAAAAAAGACATGGTATTTGGATGAAAATTTAATTTGGGTTGTTGGATATATTCAGAAGGAGATAGATCCCCCAAAACCGTCATATCAAGATAAGCTTCATGGAGGTTAATCACAGAAGTCTTTTGAACTTCGCCCCTCTGACCATTTTAAAGATAAAGAAGAGAAAAATATCAAAGTTTGGAACTAATCCGGACCATCCATTTCCTAGGGACACATGTCCTCATATTAAACCATGTTCAGAGTTCAACAGTTCGTAGGTTGTTGGGTGTTCTCGAAGTGATTCTTAGCCATAGATCATTCGAGAGGAGGAGAGTCATTGGATTTATCTTATGGTTCGACATTCAGGGAAATCCATAGGAGGTTGCATGATGGAGAAATCGTTGAAGTCCTGAAGCTATGAGAGGCTGTTGTGGAAGTTCGAGAGTTTTGACAAAGTGTCAATGTGAAGAAATCGTCGAAGTCCCAAGTGACAAAGTGATGTGACATGATGCATCACTGGGGGTGACATGGACCTGTTTGGTAGTCAGTAGTTCAGTGGTTTGGAAAAAGTGTCAATGTGAAGAAATATTTGAAGTCCCAGGTGTCGAAGTCATGTGTCATGATGATTTCATCAAGGGTGATGTGGACCAATTTGATAGTTTGATAGTTTGGAGAAAGTGTTGAAGACAGGAAATCTTCAAAGTCCCGAAGCATTGGATATGAAGTGGAAAGATGACATCATATAAAGTGATGTGGACCTACCTAGGTCTGTCACATGTCACTTGTTTCCATACTTTTTAAAGAACATTAGGACCAATTAGAACCTAACATGTGTCACTCGATGGTGGGGTCTCGTGTCATCACTTTGATTGGTGATAGTGGTACTATGTGGGCCTCGATAGGTTAAGCAGTTCGAGAGTTCGATGTTTGGGGAAAAGTTGTTGGAATAACTTCTAGACCCCTGAAGTATCAAAGTTCTAAAGTGATGTGGCAGTGATCTCACCTGGGGTGACATGGACACACAATATCCATGCCACGTGTCATTTTGTTTTGTGCTTTTGAAAGGCTGATTTGGCAGTTAGAACTTGAAATGTGTCACCCCTTAGATTGGGCCATGTGTCCACTTCTTAGAATCTTCCACGTAGAACCTGGGTGTGCAGTACTAAGTGGATCCCAGGGGTTCACCAATTCGGCATTCATAAGGAATGGAGTGAGAGGAAAGTGAAACCCCCGAAGCTCCGAAGAGCGGAGTAAATCCTCATTGTTCATTGGGAGGGGACATGCGGTAGTAGATCCCATGGTTCGGAGGATTCAAGGTATAAGGAGTTGAGGTCGAGGAATTCGAGAGGTCGGATTCCATTGTGACCATTGATCATAGAATACGCATGGTGCTAGATCCTGTAGTCTAGAGGAAAGGTACTCTGGACAATATTAGTTGCAGTTGTTGTGATTCGAGAACTCCTGGAGGGACAGAGTTAATATTGATCGTTGATTGGGATATGACACGTGGAGGAAGGAGAGGGGATCTCTAGTGGGTTGACACTTTGGGATATTGGTAGTGAATCATTTTGTAAATCACCAAATCCTAGAGTCCTGGAGCTCCTATCCACCCTATATCTAAACACATAATAAGGACCGTTGATCAGTACATCCTCCGAGTTTTCGGAGAATAAACATTTGGGGAAAATATATGGTAATGGGAGAAGATCCTATGAATCCCCAAAGTTCTGGAGTCCTAGAGGCCTGAAGAAAAGGATAAGCACGTAGATGTTAGTTCTAGGTCACAACCGTTGGTCATATCAGTTTGGGGGCCGAAGGAAAGGGGCCAACACCCAAAATTTTGTTTCAAGAACAAGAAAGGGACAAATTGTTGAAATATCCATAACTTCCTGCTCAAAACTCAGAATTGAGCATGGAAACAACCATTGGAAATGTCTTGAATAGTATAAGATAGTTGTTCACCCAGAAATTGGATCTGAATAGTCAATTTCCCAAGAAATTAGTAGAAAATAGTATGATATACTAATGAATTAGAATGGTTCATGCTTTAATGAAATTATTAAGAATAGTTGGCCTGACAAAGTTCTATTGGCTGCACATTTTTGAAGAATTAATAGTTGTCATATCAGAGTCAGCACAGAGTGCAAAGTGATGGAGGATACTCAGGTAGTCTTCAATCAAGAAGATGAAATCAGAGGGTTTAATGTCCAGTTGGATATGGAAGGAACCAACTCCAATGGACATGGAAAAAGAAACTCAAGGGAGGCATTTCTTCAGGCAAGATAGGATTAAGTTCATCTATGTGAATGACCTCTATGTTGATATTGAGAGGGGGGTGAATCGGTATCAAGTACAATTTAAAACCTTTTTCAACTTATACTTAAACCTTTCAACTATATCCAATGAGCAATGAACAATAATATAAGAGTTACACCAATACACCACAATACACCATGCACAATATATGAGAAATAATCAATAGTTATTGTTCAAGGGAAGTAATGACTTCCAAAGGTAGCTACAGCTTCCAAATGTAAAGGGAGGGATAAACCTCCAAGAGGAATATACAATCCTCCAATATCAAGAGAGAGTTGAAATCTCCATCCTTGCCCCTTCCTTCCACCCAAGAATATATGAGAGATAATGAAACTTTACATTAAATCATCACCATCAACCAATCATCACATAGAACCTGATAAGGCTTCCTGAGACTTCTTCAATTTATTCAATTCTTCAATTATTAGAGTACTTTGATCTTGTATATAATATTACTCAATGTATTCTCTAAAACCCCTCCAATTTTCACTCCTTGAATCCTCCCCAAAAAGAAGTTATAGAAAGAATGGTAGACTTTATTCAATTCTGGTCTATTCAGGAGACCGAACTTGTACAGAATGCCCCATGCTCAATATTTAACATCCGATTCTGAAACTTGCACACAATAAACTATAGTGCGTACTATTTCCAATGAAATTTGTCCCACGTAATTTGTATTCACAATGAATAAGTTATGATTATTTTACCCGGAACACCTGTTTATTAACTAGCTTCAGCACTGGTCACAAACCCTATCTTCCACAAAGTGTATATCCATAATTATAGCGAATCAAGAGATGAAATTTTTACCAGAGGTACCTTGATATGTTTTCTCAATACCATAGAAATTTCACCATTTGAATCATTCTATAAAATAATTTATAGAAAAAATGGTAAGATGACCTGAAAATAACATACCTTAGAACACATCACCAAAAGACTTCATCCTCCCTTGAAATCCGGCCTTCTTTTCTTCTTATTTCCTCCAAAATTCAACTTGTATAAAATGAATGTATAATGATGTTTATTTATACCATTTATGTCACTTCCTTTTAACATTAGTTCTGACCTAACACTTTCTTATTTTGTAATTCTTTTCTTTAATTATCTTCAGGGCCTACATGTACTTCCTTCTTCAATTCACTTTGTCATCTTCAAAAATTCATTTCTCCTCAACCATGAGGCTCCACGTGGCATGCCACATACCACCGGAAACAACATGATGTATACTATCCTTCCATGGGTTTTGTATCTGCATGTGCATTTTCCTTCATGTCCAAATACCTTCATCAATCTTGTGGTCCAAAACCCATGACTAGGGTTGACATCAATGACAACAACCAATCTTCCAACATTCTCCCCCTTTGTCATTGATGGAAATACTCATGCTCCCCCTATCATCATGATCCAAATTTCTCTCCCCCTTTGACATCAATGGCAAAGGTTAGGGTTTCTCCCCCTGAGTTTAATGGAAAAATGTAACTCTCTTCTTTGGGGCTGCTCCCCCTAAACATGTGGCACTCAATAATACTTCATCCTTATTTTTGGTCTTTGGGAATTTTTCTTCCTTAGAATCATTTTGTGTGGAATATGTCTTCTCTCTCTTCTTCATGTCTAGGATGTATATGTTGTTTGGTCTTCTTGTTGCAGTTGCAACCAATCCTCCTAAGTTATATTCTCTGATTTTACATTTTCGGGAATCAAACGTAAGAGTGCATCCTTGATCACACATATTACTAACACTGAGTAGATTATGATTCAAATCTTCAACCAATAGAACATTCTTTGCTTTTACATTTTTTCTTCCAATCTCTACTACACCTTCTCCAAGTATTTTGGCAGATGAGTCATCTCCAAATGCAACATTGCCACCCTT
>ML788727.1:239019-260744 GCA_009831015.1 Picea engelmannii
ATGGGAAAAATGAATTATAACTTATGTTGACAAATCCATGATTATTTCCATATCTTCTATTTACACCATTCATGTTTCTTGCGTATGTGTTCCTTTCATTGATTATGCAATTAATTGCCTTATTTCCAAAAATTTTGCAAGTATAACAATGACCAAGAAACAAATTTTGATACCTTGGAGTAAGTGAGCTTCTTTGTGATGTAGTCCATCTGGGTTCATGATCTATTCTTCTATAGTTTCCTTCATACTGATTGAATCTTCTTCGATTCCTGAAGGTAGGAGGTCTTCTTGGATATTCATCTCTTTTGTAATCATTCCTTCTTTCTGGTATCCTGGTCCACTTCTCATCAACTATCTGTGTAACTGTTTCTTCAACCTTCTTGTTGGTATTTGCATCTTCTTTGTATGAATTTTTACCCATGCATCCAAGATGTGTTAAGTCTTTTGGCACTTGAGAGTTTCTTAATCTCTTCCTCAATAAGACAACTTCTTTTTCAAGTTTCTCACAATCTTCTTCTTTCTTCTTCATTTGGGCATTCCTTACTTCTCCTATTCTTCTTTCTTCTTCGAGTAGATTTTTCAAGGAAATGGTTTCTTCTCTTAGTTTCTCAAAGTCTTCTAATTGTTTATTCAAGATTACAACTGTCTTTTCACAACTACCCAATTCAATTCTTAGTTTTCTTTGCGTGTCTTTAAGCTTACTATTTTCAATCTCAACATGCTTCAATTTTTTAAGATTCTCATCTTCTTGTTGAATAATTTTTTCTTCATGATTTTCTTCTTCTTCATTGAAATTTTCTTCTTCAGTGACATTTCTTTCAATCCTTGGATGAGGACATTCAAATTAAACATGACCTACTCCTTCACAATTAAAGCAAAAGAACTGACCTCTATTTTCTTCTTTGAAATCTGAGATGTTGTAATTTGTTTCAACTTATTCTTCTTCTTCTACGTCTTCCCTTACATAAAGGTCTTGTAGCTTGTCCCAAAGCTCTTTTGATGATGCACACGATCCCACCTTGGATTTCACTGAATCTATCAATCCATCCAGGATGGTATCTATTGCCAATTTGTTGTTCCTTTTTGCTTCCTTCTGAGTTGCAGTCTTTGGTTTCTTCAAAGCATTGTATCCTGAAGCAACTGAGAACCAAACATCTACCCCAAGAGATTTCAAGTAAGTTTCCATTCTATTAATCCAGTATTCAAAATTGCTTCCATCAAATGGTGGAATCCCATTTGTAATTTTGTCTTCCATTTATTCTTAGGATCTTCCTTCCAGTGGTTAAACTGTACTGAAGGTAACCCGCTCGGATACCAATTGTTGATACTGAGAGGGGAGTGAATCAGTATCAAGTACAATTTAAAACCATTTTCAACTTATACTTAAACCTTTCAACTATATCCAATGAGAAATGAACAATAGTATAAGATTTACACCAATACAACACAATACACCATGCACAATATATGAGAAATAATCAATAGTTATTGTTCAAGGGAAGTAATAACTTCCAAAGGTAGCTACAGCTTCCAAATGTAAAGGGAGGGATAAACCTCCAAGAGGAATATAAAAACCTCCAATATCAAGAGAGAGTTGAACTCTCCATCCTTGCCCCTTCCTTTCACCCAAGAATATATGAGAGATAATGAAACTTTACATTAAATCATCACCATCAACCAATCATCACATAGAACCTGATAATGCTTCCTGAGACTTCTTCAGTTTCTTCAATTCTTCAATTCTTAGAGTACTTTGATCCTGTATATAATATTACTCAATGTATTCTCTGAAACTCCTCCAAGTTTCACTCCTTAAATCCTCCCCAAAAATAAGTTATAGAAAGAATGGTAGACTTTATTCAATTTTGGTCTATTCAGGAGACCGAAATTGTACAGAATGCCCCGTGCTCAATATTTAACATCCGATTCTGAAACTTGCACACAAGAAACTATAGTCTGTACTCTTTCCAATGAAATTTGTTCCACATAATTTGGATTCTCTATGAAGAATTTATGATTGTTTTACTCGGAACACATGTTTATTGACTAGCTTCAGGACTGGTCACAAACCCTATCTTCCACAAAGTGTATCTCCATAATTATAGCGAATCAAGAGCTGAAATTTTTACCATAGGTACCTTGATATGTATTATTAATACCATAGCAATTTAACCATATAAATCATTCTATAAAAAACGTTATAGAAAAAATGGTAAGATGACTTGAAAATAACATACCTTAGAACACATCACCAAAAGACTTCATCCTCCCTTGAAATCTGACCTTTTTTTCTTCTTATTTCCTCTGAAATTCAACTTGTATCAAATGAATGTATAATGATGTTTATTTATACCATTTATGTCACTTCCTTTTAACATTAGGGCCGACCTAACACTTTCTTATTTTGTAATTCTTTTCTTTAATTATCTCCAGGGCCTACATGTACTTCCTTCTTCAATTCACTTTGTCATCTTCAAAAATTCATTTCTCCTCAACCATGAAGATCCACGTGACGTGACACATACCACTAGAAACAACATTATGTATACTATCCTTCCATGGGTGTTGTATCTTCATGTGCATTTTGCTTCATGTCCAAATACCTTCATCAATCTTGCGGTCCAAAATCCATGACTAGGGTTGACATCAATGAGAACAACCAATCTTCCAACACTCTAAACTAGGAGTTCAAAAACTGGTCATTAAAGAGTTAATGAGGTAATAGGAGAGATAATTGTTGTGGATCTTTCTAGACCTATTGTGCTTAGGATGGCAGTAGAAGTAAATGGTGTTGAAGGGGAAAAAACTTGTCCCTGCTTCATGAAAGATTCAAAGTGGGCTGATATATGTTGATCATGTAGACCTAGTAGTGATTGTTTTATCTCTTTAAATAAATCATTTGAACTATTCAATACTTCTTCAGTTTTGTTCTCAGTGGAGCAACTTGGTTGAGATTCTATGGGTTTAGCTTCCTATGAAGATGGAATCGTCCTTGAATCTCCTTGTAAAATTTTAGGAAAGTTGTTTCATCTATGCTTTTGAAAGCTCAGGAAACCAACATGTTGGTGAGGAGGCAGAGCCTGAACTCTATTTTGAACTTCTTCATAAGATCTAGCTCCCCTGAAAACCTCACCATAAGGAGACACTTTGTGGATGTATCTTTTCATGTTGAATTGAGACAAATGATTCTCTACCACCTTATGTGGATCATGTATTTTGAATTCGATGTCAACTAATTTGACATCTTCCAAGGTTGTAGCCTCGACTTTGGTATGACCAAAATCTAACAATGTAAACATACCAACCTGAATGGGAAAAGTTGGTCATAACTTTTTCTGAGTTGTTTTCAATTCCTTAGTGATTCCTCCTGCTATTGTTTGGTATGACACTTATCGACACACCATCGTGTCAGGTAAAAATTTTGGAAGGGCATGAGAAGGAACGGAGCAACCAAGTACTCTAATGTAAGAGAAGTTCTCCTCACTGTACCAGTTTGAAAATGTGCCTAAGTTTCCCATAATCTTCTCTGAAATCCTGGGCGGTAGGTGGCCATATATAGATACATGAATAGGTACCACTATGTTGTGACATATCTCATAAAATAAATTTTTATCATTTTCTTCCCATAGTTTTGAGTGGTACAAATGTATAGGCTCAGAACTAGCCGAGGTCCAACTCTAGTTCATCAGGGGAAATGGGGTCATGAAGCAAATGGAATTCATGATGTATGTGGACAAGTAAAAAAGAGCAGGTTTCCCTTTTGATTTCAATGAATGGTACTCAACAACCTCCTTAGTCAGGTTGTCCGACAATATTTTTGCCCAATTGAAAGTATATCCTTCGGCCACTTCATTCATTATAACCACCCATTCAACTAAGAAATGTACAGGATTTTTTCTCCCAAATAAATGATAGATCATCATTGCTATATATAAGATATGAGCATCCAAGGACGTCATGGAATACATACCATGAGCTTCGGTTTTGAACTTGGTGGGATTTCCCCACCAGGACTTGGTTATATCATGTCCATTTATGTCATATTGAGTGCATTCATTTTCTCAAAATCCAGAAGAAATGTTGCATTTTAAGTATATTTGGGTGTAGAAGAAGGTTTATACATTACTTATAGGTCCTCTGGCTGAAAAGAGCCGATGAAGGTCTTATGGTAACTGATAATTCTTCTATTTTGAATTTCGACGTGCTCCAAATCCCAACTTATAATATCATTATAGGGTATAATCTTAGGTCGTGCAACAATCTTATGTAGTTTCAACTGTGCTACCAATCTAAGCTTGGCTAAGAAGGACTTATCTTCTTCCTCAATAGAATCGTCTGAATAGATAAGAATCTCATGTTCTAAGATATCATAGACCTGCTTCTAAGACTTGATGGTGTCTGTAATTCACGGAGTGGTGTCTGATAGAATGTCTACGTTTGGATTGTAATCATCTACTGATACATATTTCTTCTTCGCAGCTTTCTGTGGCACCATAATTATCAGGGAAATGAAATCAACCTTCCTTTAACAAGAGAATTTTGTAAGCACTTAATTACTGAATGAAAAATTCTAATTGAAAATGGTAAAATGACTTGATATTCAAAATCTTTTATTCGTAAAGTCTATCAATCTTCATACTGATTTACTGACAGAAAGATTATTAAAAATATAATGGAATTTATTACCTGGAAAATCACAATCCTTACTCAAATATTTAACTTTAGCCAATCATAAATGTCATTAATACTTCAGTGGTTCGACATTCGAAGGTTTTGAATGTAAGAGGGAAAAAATATACTGAAGGCCGAATTCTCAGAGAAGTTAATCTCTAATTAATCGTTTTTATGTTTTAATTAATCATGCTTTAAACATTGTATTAGCCTTAAGTACTTTGGAAGTTCGGTATTCAGGGGTTTTCGATGAAGGATGATAGAAATCCTTCAAAGGCCGAATTCCCTGAGTAAACGTTTGAACCGTTATATATATTTCGGGGCTTCGGAACTATGGAGCTTTGGAGCTTCGGGAGTTCATTTGTTTAAAAGTGTGGTTCGTACTTCGGTGATTCGAATTTCAATATTTTTGGGTATAGAACAAGAGAAATATCCCGAAGAACGAAATTGTAGAGTAATTAATTAATATGTAATCATTTTATTAAAATTTGTATTATCTCTTTGAAACACTTTTACTTTTTTTGTGATATCTAATACTTCGACACTTTGATACTTCAGTGGTTGTGAACCCAATATTTGTTTAAACTCCCGAAGGGAAATCTCCCGGAGTGACGTGGCAAAGATGGCATCATTGTTAGTGATGTCTCAAGAAACAGGGGGATGACATGTGTCACTTGAAATTGCGCAAATAATCTGACACAAATGTCAAAAATCAATGCCACGTGTCAGCCCAAGAAATGATTTAGTAAAACGTGTCCTATGAATCATCCATAAGACTTTTTTCAAAAATTATCATGAGGAACTATCTTTGGGACTTCGTGGATTTGGGCATTTTGTTTTTTAGATTTCTTGAAACTCTCGAAGCACAAAGCTCCGAAGTGATCGTTAAAGGTTTTCTTTTAAAACAAGTGGCTTTTATATTCCGAAGATCACAAGAACCATTTGATCAGCTTAGTGCAACTCATCGACGGGTGATATGGGAAGTTCCTTATTAATATATAACAACCAATGATTTATTTAATCAAAAGGAAATTTCCTAAGTTTTTTTGGTGAAATTTTATTCCTAAGAGGCAGAAACAAAAGAATAAAAGTTCAAAATTCTAAGTGTTCTAACATAGTCTCCATCTGGGGATTGTGTCTCCCAGTGAGGCACGAAAGAACAGTAGACCAGGTGCCTTTATTTGGTAAATGGAGTAATTATTTCTTTTCTAAAAAACATTTTATGGTTTTATTTAGGAATTTATCATACATAGAAAAAATGAACTCATCCAAATCCAAAATCTTAAAAAACACTTCATGATTGATCTCAATTTAGGCTAATAAAAAATTCCCTTTCTTAAAATTGATTTCGGAATTGTTTAAGATAGTCAAAGTAATTTTAACTAAAATATCAGGTTTCGACCGACTTTGTTCACTTCAAGGTTAACTAGATGTAACATATTTATTTATGGAATCCCTAGTTGGTTCAAGATGTAAATATCACTGGAAAGAGAACTAGATAAAAAGTATGATATATAGATATGTATGTCAACCTTACAGATATCATAGATATTGCGTCACTTCCAGCGAGCCTATTCAGTACCCCGATGAAGTTATCTACTTCTCCCATTGAATTTCCTTTCACCACTTCAATTAACAAATTTTCATTTTACTGAGATGAGGGCAATCAATATATGAATTGCCTTTCATCATCTCTTTTAGACAAGATGGGGGAAATCGAATTATGAATTTCCTTTCACCATTTGTCTTGGATTTTAACATTTTGAAGTGGGGGTAATCAATTTGTATGTAACATACAAGGGATGACATCTGTTAAAAATCTTTAAAATGAAAAAGAAGGTATGTCTACAATTTTAAGAATACTCTGAAACTAACTTTCTTCCAATTTTCAGTACACCTTCTCCTATAGGAGAAACATTTTGGGAATTTCAATCATTTCAGGGATAAACCTTGAGTGAGTTTGCCAATTTAATATATGATATCAGAGCTAAAATTATCAGGATTAGCCTAGACATACTTTTTCAATTAAAATCAAATGAACGTAAAAAAATTTCACCTAATCTTGTTTTGAAAATATGCTTTTGAGTTTTTAGAGTCATGCTAAGTCTCTTTATTTCTATGAAGACTAAAAAGGATAAGAAAGGAGAAAGAAAATATGGAGTGGAAAGAACTTGGGGAGAGGCATAAATAACCAAATCAAGGATTTGGAGGATCTGAATAAAAAATTTCCTAATCCCACACAAGTTTGCGTATTAAATATAAGCTTTTACTATGCTCTGTCCCATAGTTATTATAATTGTTCAGATTTCTTTAGAGTTTATTTTTTTTTAATACCAGAGATGAATTTAGAATTTACCAACATGATACTTCGAGTTATATTTTTCTTCATCTCCAATTTTTAGATCAGGTGATAACATCATCATGAGAAAAACTTCCTTCGCATTTATTTTAATCATTTTTTAAAATTTTTATTCGGATTATAAAGAAGAATAGGAACTCATACGTTATTTTTCTTTTGAATTTTCAACAAGGAATATTATTTATTTATCACCTGCTTTTAGAGAAATAAAAAAAAATGAAAACACGAGTGTCAATCTTTTCTTGAGCCTCATCTCCTATTCAACAAGATCTATTATGCAAAAGGAATGAAATACAAAATATTAGATAATCCTATAGAATTGAGATGATACATAATGAAGATGCTTTTAATTTCAGTAGTCCTCAATAATCTTTTAATATATTCTTTGTATTATCATGATTAGCTAAAGAATGGATTTTATTTTACAATGCAATTTATTTAATTTTTTTTTTCTTAAATGAAGTCAGACAATCATAATTTTATTGAAAATATTTACAACAATTAATCAAATCACTCAGATAATTTTCAAAAAGAAAAGAAAAATGGAAAATTAAAATTGCCAATGTCAATCCAATCCGATATATAAAATGGAAACCTAAAAAGTAACTATTGCATGAAATGTTTTGAAAATCTTGTTGTAATATGTAATTATGATGCACTGAGGACAATGCATAAATAAGTTGATGGGATTGTAATACCCCAAGGCCGAGCCCCTGCTGAATTGTATTTGTGTTTATAGGTTGGTGAGCCAAGTGTTTATAAGTTGGGAGGCTTATGTGAATATTAGGCCGGAGAGCCTAGATGCAAAGGCCAATGAGCCTACTTTTGTATATGTAATTATGCACATCATTAATAAAAATACATTGTTGTGTGTAGACCGACCACGAAGAAAGAGTTATGGGGGACTAAGCTCCACTAGGAAGGGAAAGGCAAATGGGCTAATAGGATAGGAAAAAGGGCTAATCTTGAGGGCTTAATCCCAAGGGAATATTATAATATATTTTCCTTAAAGACTAAAGTTTGGAAAATAAACCCTATTATCCTAAGTTCCTTTAGGAAAGGAATGAACTCCAAGTGGGGAAGAAAGAGCTCCCAAGATAGCCATGTGTCAATCTTAGCACATGCATATTTATGTGGGGAAATCAATCATTATGGAGGTTAGTTGGTGATTCTTTCCATGCAACCAATTCACACACGCATTCACTCAAACTGAGCACCCACGCAACCATCCACTCCCTCCATTGTTTTACCTATGCAAATTTCATGCAAGCTTTGTAACCTTCAAACCATGAAGCTAACCCGTACCTCTTTGTGCAACATAGCATGTATGTTTTGTGCCTAAAATAGATCTCCCTTAGCCAATTACTATTGTTTCCCACGTTTTTTTCTAAACTCAAGTGGTTATTGTCCTTACTAGAGCCATACCCGATTTGTTGTTGTGATTATCTGTACTGGATTGGTCTGGGAGATGGACTAAAGAAGAAATTTGTTAGGCTTGTGGGTTTAAAGAGGTGGGCTTTTAGGCCCATGGATTGAAGAAGCAGGTTGTCAGGCCAGTGAGAAAATCTCTCTAAGTGAGAGAGTTTTTTGGGGAAGTGATTTTCCTAGAGGTAGGCTCACGATAGTTGTAGTTCTCTGAGAATTCATGTCTGGCCTATTGTTGAAGAGCTGGAAGCGGAGTGGGGAAGCCGAAGGACTGTTGAGAATAGAAGGGGCTCACTCCCTGGGGTGGGATAGGAATGTGAGGAATGAGGGACTATAATTTGTGGACGTGAGTGAACTCCTAGGGAAAGAATCCTTCTTGGAGACTTTGTAACCTCAGCCTAGCCTAGGATTCCCTTTACTTTGGGTGGAGCTTAGTCCTAGCTCAGGGGTGACCGACTGATGATAGTTTGGAGCAGCATGGTCTAAGGATGGGAGGTTCATGGAAGGTCTGCATGTATTTGTTGAGCTTCATAAAAAGATAAGTACCATGTCTATGTTAATTTTTATGTTGTGTATCATGTACATGTCATAATATTTATAATATTTCCTACGTGAGATGTTTGTAGAAAATGGTTGTTATTTCCACATTAAACTATGTATTAGTAGAATGAATTTTATTGTTGAATTTATATGTATGATTTTCCACAAAGATCTCTGTGTGCCATATCCCAATAGGTCTATTCCTGGGCATGGATAGTTATGACCATCAAAAACAGAGTGAGAAGTTTTTATTTCAAGTGGCTTTGCCCAATAGATGGTAAAGAGCTTGGTATCAGAGAAGTATTGTGGTGGTAGCATGTCCCCGGTCTGGGTGGTCAGGGGATGCTATATATTGGTATCAAAGCTCAAATTCAACAACTAGGTGGTAGAATTCCCTGGTCTGGGTAGCTGGGGGTGTTACAGATGGCGTCTTTTTCCTTGGCACACAAAAACCTGTGCTACCCTTGGTTGGGGAATTCCCCTTGCATCAACATATTTGCAAATATATCCATATCATGGCATGAATATCGACTATCATGGACACCCCTTTCCCAAATATTATTTTTTTTACCTATCATCCACTCCTTTGCAGTTTCACCCATTTAGCACATTTGACCCAATATGTGGTCATCCACCGAACACAAGATCATGTTTATGGTTGCTGCCACCATTCCCTTTTCCCCCAGCCAAGGGAAGTTCTTGAGTCCCATACACCTTGAAATTCATTCATGTCATCATTTCAACCATCTTCTCCTCCATTCAATCCCTAATACTGATTTGATCAAATTGATGCCAAGAATCCCTTTGCTTCTTGTAGTCACTCCTCTTCCCTATCAACATCAACATAAGTTTCCAAGAATATGGTAGTATATTGGCTCTGATACCCTTATTATTGTGTAGTCTCGAATGGCATAGAAATATTCCTCATCACTTTCTGATTTCGTTGACCCCCATGACATTTGACTCCAACAAAGTTTCATGTTACGATGGCTCTTACTATGCAGCCATTGTAGTTTCTAGTAATTGCCAAAGACCTCTGAATTTACTAGGCCATCAATGCCTTTGAGTTTTTCATACCATTATTTGGATCTTGTTCAGTAATCAGAACCATCATCTATCGGTTTTTTTTATGCCCCCAAGGGCATTGCAGACATCTACTTCATCAACAATGTTTAGTTTCTATCATTTCATGGTTTCATGACACGAGCATGGGGCATGCCCACCTCGTTTTTACACATATTTTCATTTCAATTTTTGGAGGATATTGATCCCATTAAGAATCCCCTTTTCCTCCATTGTATCTCTCTCATGCTTCCTGTCAACAATAGCTACATTTCTCCTATGCTATGACAATTTCAACAAAATAAACATTGATGTATTTTGGTTATACATATTCTCATAACGTCACACATCAAGGGGAATCTATTATCACAAAAACATTTATCATACAAATACAGGAAATGGATGAAGAAACAATCATCATAGATACATCATACTTCCAATATTTATGGAACCAATTTTAGCAAGGTGACCAAAACTATGTAAAATACCCATAAATTTTCATGCACTTCTAACAAAGTCAACACATGCACATGTGTGCACACCAAAACATATCCAAATGCATATAGTGTGTGGCCCATGTGATTGTACATGAAAAAACATATGCAGATGAAGAAATGACACATTTATGAATTTGGTCGGGCCTCAACCACTTAAGACAAGACCCCAAGATCGACCCAAAATATTGCTTTGGGATGAATTAAAGAATGAGATATACCTCAAAATCCCTCCCATTCACACTTGGAACAAGATATCAAATACCTTATAATGGTTCTATAAATAGAGGGACATTGTATGCACAAATGGAAGAATTTCATTCCATTTTTACGTTGTCCAAATACTCTTTGAGAAATAATTTGTTCTCTTAAGAATAGCTTGGGAAAGTATAGGATAGGGGAATATTTCCACCTCCTAGATAGTTGTGCAATAGATTTCTTCATCATTGTCAATTCAAAATAGGAGAGTAATATCTCTACTTTGAGGTATTCAAGAGCCCTCCCTAGGAGGAATAGGGGATTCATAAATCCCACATTTCTCCTCTTGGTGTTCTCAATTTCAAAGACCATTCTCTATTGGGGATCATGTCCAAATTTGTATGGAAACAACTCGGTTCCCCTAAACTCATTCCATCAGCCATTACTATTCAAGCATATGATGGTCACTCATCACAACTATAAGGCCTATACCAAAACGTGCCAGTAGAACTTGGAGGAATTTTTTTTATCATCGATATCTAAGTTATCGATGCCCCATTAGATTACAACATCCTCTTAGGACATAGTTACATGTATTCCTTGAAGGAAATTGCGGTCACACCATGCTCTTCACCCATAATGGGAAGATACTCACCATTGACCAGTTAACACACTATGAGCCCAATCATTTCAGCAACATTGATAATGTACTCCCCCTCATATGGTCTAGTGTTGACATCTCATTAATTGTCGACATCGGACCAGGAATATTCAAACATAGTTACATGTATTCCTTGAAGGAAATTGCGTTCTCACCATGCTCTTCCCCCATAATGGGAATATAGTCACCATTGACTAGTTAACACACTATGAGCCCAATCATTTCAACAACATTGATAATGTACTCCCCCTCATATGGTCTAGTGTTGGCATCACATCAATTGTTGACATCGGACTAGGAATATTCCATGACCCCTCCCTCCTTGGTTCTTATCAAGGAGATCCTCCCATTACCCCACCTTTCATGTCCACACAAATATGTGTTGTTACCTAAAATGGCATCGAAATTCTAAAAAAATATCCCATCGATGAACATGACACCCCAATCATCGTAGATACTCCAATGTCACAACCAGGCCTAGAGAAGATGTTGGGTTCCTTACCAACCATTTGGAAAATGGCCCCTCAGGCCCTAACCTAAATTCCATTCATTTATCCACCAATCGGTGTGTCATCTTATCAAGTCGCTACTACTCTCACCTTACCAAATATGGTGATTTAAATCCCCATGTGGTATCTTGACCCACCCTTATCTATCTTCCTACTGGTCACACAATTGCACTCACCACTACCAATAAAGGGGGAAACAAGAAAAAGAAAGGAATAAACCAACCTTGTGTCCAACCACCATGCGCACTTTGTGAAACAGTCGAAAACCTAACCAACCTTTTCCCTATGTTTCCTGAATTACACCATCTAATTCAGCTTCCCAAAGAAGCACCAATATTTCCTACCCCCTTAGTGGAACCTGCCCTGGCTGATTTCTTTTCCACCAAGAAGAAGGGTATACATACCAATAACGCATGCAACATTTGTTTATAATATGGTCATTATACACATCACTTCTCGTCTCTCCCTAACTTCTGGGAGACTTTGGTAGTAGTGAGACAAACACAACTACTAGAATCCTCTCAAGTTTCCCTCATTCCTACTAGCACTCAGGCCATTTACTACATCTCTATGTCATTAAATGAGCACTTACGATGCCCATGTGCATTATGTTACCAGATGGATCATTAAATGTACTAGTGCCCACTCATTGGTGAAGGACGAGAATGTCATAGGGCCTCCATACCACCCATTGCAACCCATTTCAACCTCCATTAGACTAGGCTATGGAAATTCTCCCTCCTGGAAATCACATAGTACCCCCTCCATGACCCAACCTTGTTCCCTTGACTCCTCTCACTATACCCATTCCACAACTATTAGAATATTTACCACCAAACCCAAGCAATTTAGTGATAAGTCCTCTACCTGATATTTTACCTCCCATCAGTAATGATCAAAACACATGTTTTGGCATATGGTGTATTTTTTCTGGTGAAGTGGACCCATCCCCATCCACCACACTAGGGGATACTTATGCTACTCTCTCTTCATCTTGTCCCACTTGCATCAACAATGAAGTTATCACCAATATACCTCAAACATTGGTCATTATCATGTCTCTCCCACGTGTTCAAACCTATGAGGACCCATTTTCCTCACACATCTTCCACTATGATGAAGATATCATCGAATCCATGACAACACTAGACTATCCAATAGATGAAATTCACCATCAATCTTTCTTCTTTTACAAAGAATAATTTCAACCCTGCCTAAACCCTCAAGTCTATGAGATTGAAACTAAATATTTCATTCCCCAAGACATGTTGATTGGTTCAATAAACCAATCCCCATACCCGATTCCTTTGAAGAAGGGAACATGGACAACATCTCCCTTACCATCAAAATCGACATTTTAGTCAAACCAAGATTAATCAAATAAATCACCCTTAGTGTCGCATGCACCCATGAGGAGGTCACTACTTACAAATATCTCTTTCAAGAATTTCACGATGTATTCACTTGATCATAAACTGAAATGCCCATACGAGACCCTGCCATTGTTGAGCAATTCATTGTCACATGGCCGGATGTCACCCCCATTCGCGAAAAGAAAATGCCACTTCACCCTTCAAAATACACTACTATCAAAGAAGATTTCGATAAATTATGGTTAGATGGATTTATATACCCCATCACATACACATCATGGGTTTCCAATCTTATCCCAATCAACAAGAAACCAAGAACCATTTGTGTATGCACCAATTTTAGCAATCTCAACCAAGCATGTCCCAAGGAAAACTTCCCCACTCCCTTCATCGATCAAGTTATCGATGCTTGCGTTGGACACAAATTCCTCTCATTAATGGATGAATTCTTTGGCTACAATCAAATACAGATTCTCCATGCGGACCAATACAAAACTATATTTACAACCCCATGGGGCACCTTCTCCTATCAGGTTATGTCTGTTGATCTTAAAAAATCTAGTGCTATTTTCCAGCAGGCTATGACATATGATTTCCATGATCTCTCCCATATCATCCTAGCCTACTTAGACAATCTCACTACTAGGTATAAGAATATATCTAAGCATATGGAACATTTACACTTTGTATTTCAACATTGTTGCCGATATAGTATTCGATTGAACCCCCTCAAGTGTGTATTCTATATAACTAAAGGATGTCTACTTGGTTTTATAATTAAAGAAGCAATCATAGGGGACCCCCTCAAGTTCCAAGCCATTAACGATATCCAACTCCAAATAATTTGTGATAGCTGAAAATCCCTCACGGAAAATCCAACTTCCTATGTAGCTTTGTCTCTTATTATGCCATACATTCCCATAGATTCTTGTATTTATTACGATGCAATATCCCCTTCCATTGGGATCAACATTCCCAAACCTCTTTTGACTCATTAAAATAAGCACTCAGCAAATCCCCCTTGATCAATCCCCAATACTTTGACAAGGATTACATCCTATACTTATCAGCCTCATAGGTTTTAGTTTTAGGATTTTTAGTTCAACTAGGTGATGATGGGAAGGAGCACTTCATTTACTATATCAAAAAGAACTTCTCAGGGCCACCTTTGAAATAAAACCACGAATAAAAATTTCCCCTAGCAGTTTTCCTCGTAGTCCAAAACTTCATCCATTATATATTGCTTCAAACTCCCAAGGTTGTGGAATATTCTAACCCTATGCACTACTTTCTCAACCACCACCAAATCAACGACAAATTCCCTCGATGGATTGTTATCCTACAAAAATATGATTTAGATTTCTTCACTCCCAAGAGAAAAAAAGATCTGGTCATTCCTGAGCTAATCTCAAATCTCCCCTCTACTTCCCATGATGCCCTCGTCATTTAAGACTTCCCAAATGAACACATGTTTATCATTGTATCCGATGATCCATGGTACGGTGATATCCTGATGTACCTCCATACTAAAAAATTTGGCCCTCATCTCTCTCATAATGATATATGTCATATTCGACATCAAACATCCTGTTACCTCCTCATTAGAGAAGCCATATAATACAAGGGGGTAGATACATTCCTTCATCGTTGCCTCACTATTTGCACCCTCTTTGTCACCTTGGTGAGCAAATAAGAGGTTCTTACATGCCCAGTTGGGTCTTACTGAGAATGATAGTTGTAGAGGAAAGAGTTAGAGAAAATAAAACACAAATATAAACAAGAATTAAACAAATACAAACTAAAACTAAAAGCATGGAAATATAGAGATAACAAGGATGAAAAGACCAATGTCACCAATTTTTTTTAGGCTGATCTATTAATGAAATCAAAGCACAATGAAGAAAGGGGACTATGAGTCCCTTCTTCCTCCAAAGGAAGGCTCTTGGACCCTCACAAGCTTGCTCTCCTTACAACAAGAAAAATGAAAATGGTGATGAAAGAACTCCTTTGCAAATCCACTCAATGGAGAGGTGGATTGCTCAATGAAATGGTGCCAATGTGTTATTGTCAAGGAGTGAGTCCTTAAAACAATCTAGGCAGCATAACATTACATGAAATTCCTTGAGAAAATGATGTTTCTTCATGGCTTTTTATAGCATTGCATTGGGTGACTATGTAACTCTTTTGTAGTGTGAAAAGAGGCTCTTTAGGGCTTCATTAGGTCTTTGACCAGCCTACCATGCAGATTCAACTTAGATTTGAGGGTCAAATCGGCTTGGGAGCTGATCCATAAGTGGTTGGGAGGCCGACCAATTCAATAAATGCGCCATTTAGCAGGTGCATGGGTTTTTGTGCCAACAGTCGTGCATCGTGCACATATGCGCGCATGGTACGTTCCTGTTACGCGCATGTGCGCGCACACCCAACTTCTGTAAAGCGCTCTTCAATTTTTGCTACTTTGTATAGTTTTTGACCTTTTTGGAATGTTGTGTGATTAATTCAGTGCTATGAATGACTTCATTACTGTCTGACGATGTTGAGTTCTTGTCGCCATGTGCGGACGAAATTTCAGTGATAACAGATGCCCCCTGATGGCTGAGGTTAGGAGCATACGTATAGCCGAAATCCATCAATGTTTCTTCTACTAAGAATGTTTGTTGTGAGAGAGAGAAATAGAGGGATCAGTGAGAGCAATCCTTTGGAAGAGAAAGGAACTAGTAGAACCCGGCCTTCCATAAGGTGCGTAAAATATACAACTGTGTACAAACGAGGCGGGCATGCCCCATGCTCGTGTTATGTAACTCTGAAAAATGATGACTGAAGTGTTGGTGTAGACAACTGCAGTGCCCTCGGGGGTAGTGATAATAAAGGTAGAAGACAATTCTGCAAAGGAACATACTCTGAATAATAGGTAATGGTCGCAGGAAGAAGTAGCGACGATGATGCAGGCATTGATGGCCCTACCAAGTTCAGAGGTCTTCGGAAAATGGTAAAAATAACTACAATAGTCGCAAACTAAGACCCACCATAACATGAGAAAGTGTTGGCGTCGAATGTTATGGGGGCCAACGACAACAGGGAGCAATGGTGTTCCACCCTGTGTCATCTGAGATCTCTCATTGAATGGAGAATGAGAATCAAGATACTGTCGCCCTTCCGGAAAATTGTGCTGATGTTGACAAAAGGGGAACGCGACTCCCAGAAGCAAAGGGCTTCGTGGAATCTACTGAGGTGAGGAAGTGGCAGAGGTACATGGACGAAGTCAAGAAGTGGGAAGACTCAAGACTTCCCTTGGTTGGAGGATGTATAAAAGGTGGCCGCAACCATGTAACAAGGTCGAGTGTCAGGGGGACGACAAGACCGGTGATAAGCTGTGCCAGAGGCGAGACAAGGTGAAAAAATTTAGAGGGTAGAGGTAAGTGACCAGTGGAGTACTCTGAAGATATGGACGATGTCGATAAGGGTAGATGATAGGTAATGCTCCAACCAAGGGTGACATGGGTTGCGTGTGACCAAAAGGAAACAAGTCACCAACGGTGACGACAAAAGAAAAAGAAATGGCTGAAATAAAGGTGTTTGTACAATAAATAATGAATAAGTTTTTTGGGGGGGAAATGTACAAATACAGAAACAGGTGCCCCATTGTGAAATGTGTGCCCCAGGGAGGGCAGAAATTTCTTGGAAAACTGATGAAGGGTGGGGGCCCCATTGGTGAGTTTCTGTATGAGGTAGGTGAAATGAAGATAGGTTCGTAGATGGGAAAACTGATTGTGGATGAAATGGAGGGTTCATGATACTGCGGAGGTGCAGGTATTGATAATCTGGGAGTCCATGTGGGAAAGCTAGCAAAATTAAGAGAAGGATAATGTGGCTGATTCATGACATGTTTGAAATACTATCGGGACTCCCATCCCTAAAGGGTAATGAAGAACAGCATGAGTGTCGAAAAGTGCCAAAAGGTGCTATGAATGAGACAACTCATGTGGGTAAGAATTCTACCGGGTAACAGTACCGAAGGTGCGACTGGAGGTGTGGGTACTGCAGAGCTGGGAATGGAGATCCTAGAGGTAATCATCAAAGGGCATGACTGGAAATGCAAGTGCGATACAGTGGGAAAGACTACATGCCAGTGTTGAGTATATACCTGAAGGGGTGATGCCGAGGGATGAGGAGCAAGTACCTGCACATATGAGAAACAAATACCCAAAAGTGAACAATATCTGAAGAGAATCAAAGATATGAGCATGTATTAGATAAATGTGACAATGCATGTGCGTACCTGACCATGATATGAAAAAGAGGTGCTCCAGGGGCTCGGGATAAAAAGTGACCCAGGGACAGTTGTGATGTAGGTGGCGGGATGTTGATCCCGTGGATGAAGACGGTTTGAAAAATGGACACCTTGGGCTCCCGGAATGGTGAGTGGAAGTTGGGAAAAAGGCCTATATATAGCTGTAGGGCCCACATTGCCACCTCATTTGTACCTGCTGCAACAGTGACTGGATGAGCATATGGTGAGGGTTCACTTGACATGAACCATACATTGAAGTACGGAGGAGTACACGTGGTGATTGGGTGGAAAGTCTCCGTAGGGGAATGAGCAGGAGAGTTTGGGGGATTGCGGGGTAAATCCTCAAAGATGTTGTTAAAGAACCATGGAGGCGTTGGGAGTGCCTCGGGCTCGGGATAAGTGACATGAAGATCCTCTAGTGACGGGGTAATGTCAAGTATCGCCTCTGCAGGTTGGTGAAGTAGGGCCAATTGACGTCGCTGGTATGCAAGGATCATAGGACACTGGTATGTAAAATGAGCTAGTGAAGCGCAGAGAGAGCAAGGACATCTCATACGTTCATTGACTGAAGTAGTGACATAGTGAATGTCAGTGATGTTGGACAAGGATGTAGCAGGGCGGGGGTTGTTCTGGAATTTCTAGCGTACGGCCGCTAATGTCTGCCGAAAGCATGGCAGTGCTGGGAAATGATGGGTGTAGTGGCCATACTCGGAACATATAGCACAAGCATACTTGGTCCTCAACCCTTTACTACTGGAAGGGTTGATGGTAGTAGTGGTACTAGCAGTAGTGACAAGTGTTGTGGGAGTTTGATTGGGGGGAATCAAATTCCATAATTCAGGTAAAGATGGACAATTGTTAGTTTGGTGGCCCTCTTTCTCACATAGTGTGCAAGGTGGTGGGATGCGTGGAGGAAGTGGAGCGGTGGGATCCTTCTTCTTCTGTCTACCCCCAGCTGTAGTAGGGGGGGTTGTGAGTATGGGGGTAGTGGGAGTAAGGATGGGAATCATCATGGGAAGTCCTTCCTGTGGGGGAAGGGATGGTCGAGGGATCATCTCTGGTGGGTGTAAATACCAAACTGGGATTGCTAGCACCATATTTGGTAGTGTGAGCGTTGCGACTACCTGAAAAGCTTCGATACCGGGTGGAGGGTAAAAGAAGGGAATTTGGGTGAGGGGTTGAGGGAGTGTTTCCCGAACGGGATTATGCCCTTGAGGGGATGTGGATTCGTAGAATGTAGAGGTCGACGGGTGCGCAGGAGGCTCCAGCGGGAGTGGTTCTGCGACTATTGAGACGTCAGGAATGACGGAAGCCTCCTGAGGAAGAAGAGCATCCTCCGTGTGAGTTTCGTTAGATGATATGACGCATACCTGGTTAGGAGGATGAAGGAGTGGTGGTGCTCCGTGGTATGTCCTTAAAAAGGATGGATCTTTGAAAATCCCTGGAGCCATCTCGATGAGTGGGTAGGTGTCTTGGTTGGTGTGGATTAGAGGAAGAATGTTATAGAGGTTGGCAGATGGGTTAGGCTCGTAATGTGAGACTTGGTTGATGGTCACGATCTTCCCATTGTGGGGGAACATCATGGTCCGAAAGACAGAAGAGGCCATTGCCTTCATAGCATACATGTAGCTACACCCGAACAAGATATTATAATCGAGTGGGGCGTCAATAAATTCGATGTCAATGAGAATAGTCTTGCCCCCGAGTTCAACGGGGACATTTTGGAAGAGTCCTTCTGGAGAGGATGGTCATCCGTCATAAGCTCGTAATGTGATGGTAGAGGGTATGAGTTCCAGAGAACCAAGTTTCTGCCATACTATTTTGGACATGATGCACGTAGAGGTGCCTTCATCGATGATACACCGATGAACTGTGATGTTCCATATTTTCACAGCTATTTGAAAAGCGATCAAGGCGGGAAGACGGGGTTCTCCGCTATCAAGATCAAAGGTGATGAGTCGAGTATCAGCAGGGTCGACTGCCCCCAAGGTGGACAATAAAGATTTCCGCTGCGTAGGACAAGTCTAGAGGACTTCCAAGATTGACATGGCAGCCGGTGATTGTGCTAAGTCGTCTACCAAGCTATAGTTGTGAGCGGCCCTAGCCTGTGGATTGTGGACATTCCTGTGCAAGGGGATGCGAGGGATGTGAAGGGGCGGTTCGGCGAATGGGCGAGGGATCACCAACGGGGGTCCCGTTGGTGTCGGGTTTGTTTCTGGAGAGATGGGAGAAGACTCAGTGGGTGTATGATATTGACGATTACGTGTTTGCAGAAGAATTTCTTCCTCACTGGTGAGGAGAATTGTACACTCTGCTAGGTTGTTGGGGTTGTGGTATTGTCCCACCTAAGGTGGGGGATGTTGCGCATCATGTTGGGTGTTGTTCACACCTTGATGTGGAATAGGATTTTTCAGCACGACAGGCGGGGGTTGTTGTACGTATTATTGTGGTGCCTGTTGAGGGGTGTTTTGTGCAGGAGAATGGGGAAGACTACCATAATCTTTCAGTCGTTTGAAATCAGCGATCTGGGGGAAATGGTGAGTGTAATGACCGAACTCACCGCAAAGGGCACAAGGGAAGATGGTTTTGACATTATTCCTTCCTTGGCGTTTGTTATTATTGCCCCCTTGGGGATTTTGGTTCCCTTGGTTCTGGTTTCCCCCAGGTGGTTGGTGTTGTGGGGGTTGATTCCCGCCTTGACCGGGGTTGTTGTTATTCCTATTCCGTCCTTTATTCTTGACATTGTTTGATGGATGAGTTGGATTGGCTGTGTTCAACTGTTCAAAATTTTGGTATTGTTGAGCAGCAGAAGGTTGAACAAAATTTACCCCCGCGTGTGGATGCGGGGGAGCCATGGGTTATGGAGGACCAGGGAATGGGAAGTATGGATTTTGTGGTGGTACTGATCCATAAGGTACATAGGAAGGCGTAGTGCTTTAACTAGTACTATAAGTTGATGTTGTGATCAGGGGATCAAATTTTGCTCAATTTTCAAAGTGCTTGGAATGCAACGAAAATAGTGCCATTGTGTCTGTCTCGTCTTCCTGATTCTGGCGGTATATTTACTTTCTCAAACGGAGTCCGTATGGAGAAGATATCGTGATCTGTCCGCCAAGCCAAACAGGCAAATTTTTTGGATGCTGATTGTACCTGTCTGTACAGTCCGTGCGGTGACGTGGAAAGGCCGTACCATCCATACGGTGATGTGGCAGGTGGGTGATATGGCACATTTTCATTGGTTGATGTTGGCGAGTAGCATGTTGACACGTGTCTATTATGGGAGAATAGGATGAGGACACGTGGCCCAACCCGAGGGTGCCACGTGTCGCTCATTCTTTGGTCATTGTTTCATATGTAAAAATTGTAGTGGGAGTCCACGGGGTTCGACCCCTGGACCTCCCATAGCACAAATCTTACAAAGCCTCCACTAACCAACTTTCCCGCCATTATTCCTTGTTATATATGTTTGTGCGTATATATTTAAGTTAATGCAATGTAATAAATGGAAAGGGGGCGGGCCGGGGCTTAGCCCCGAACCATAGTTCCAAACCATAACATATAACCATATGTTATAAAACATATGCGCGGGGTTTCAAATGGCATGTAACCGGTGGTATATATATGTGCGCGCGGTTATAATATGTGGACGCGGGGTTTGAAACATAACCCGTGGGTTTTAACCAATGGTTTAAACACGCATGGGAGTTCCAACGGTTGTAACTGTTAACCACCTTTATGCCTTGCATGTGGTCCTATGCGCCACATGCCTGGGGGCCAAGGCGGTTAGGGGCTGGCGCGCCCTTAACCGTCCTACGGTTTGCACCATTGACACGGTTGCGCCCGGTGCTGGGTTTTTGTGCTTTAAAATGCGTGTGAGCCAGGTTCAATGAAGGGGTGTGCAAATTGTAGAACCAGAGACAACAAGCTTGGAGAAGGAGACTTCCAGGAGGCCTATCTTTCTCATTTTTCGACCGTTTCAGGTGCCAAAAGAGCCCAGAAAGGGGTTTTGGGACGCTGGGAAGCCATTGGAGCAGTCGGTTTGTCAGTTTGAGCATTGTAAGACATGTTTTTGAGAAATTTTGAGCAATTAATAATAATGATCCATTGGAAGCTGGACCAGGAGATGTAGCCCATAAGAGGGG
>ML788727.1:269328-287308 GCA_009831015.1 Picea engelmannii
AAGAGGTGGGTGCCTCAAGGGGGGACGCACAGAACAACTGGACCTCGGCCTTCAACCCTTCATGGGTATCTCCCTGCCTTATGGTGATTGGAACACTTGAATTGGAGGATTTTAAGTTCCCTATTTGACAACCTCTATGTTTTATCAATGTGAGAACCAGATAATGGGGAGTTATTTGGATGCCTATCCCCAAAATCCTACCTAGACTAAAAAATTCTTTTGGCACCTCCTGTGGAGGAAAACTTAGTGAGTTTTTAGAAAGTTTTTAGATGAAGTTGTTTTGTGAGGCTGGGGGTGAAAACCAACCTCGTTTGATTTAACAAGGGGAGTGGATAGTCCTGTCAAGAAAAGATGGGGTATTTTCAGAATCCCTTTTCAGGAAACTTACTTGGACCTCCATGTTTCAAGAAGAAGCTATGTGAGTGAGAAGTGACTTTTGTGTGTGAGTGAAAGTGTGCCAATTTTAGTTAATTAGATGTCACCTTGCTGCATGTGGACATCGCTTGGTCCTTACAAGAGATTGATTACCTAATTAGCTAGATGTCTTTGGTACAACCTTGCGGAATTAAAAAGCCCTAGGAAGCTAGCATGTGGACATGTGGGTCCGTTACCATCCTTTAAATCCCTATTGTGAGATAATATAGAAAAAGCATGAAACTATCCTAGATTGAACATGTGGGCATGTGTGGGCCCGTTACAAACCTTTAAAACTCTCCTAGTGTTTTGATCTAAGAAAGCAAAATTTCAACCACTATTCTATCTTTGTAGCATGTGGGCATGTATGGGCCCGTTACAAATTTAAAATGTGTTTGAAAAATGAAGCTAAGAGGGGTCCCAAAAAGGTCCATTGTCCTCTCTAAAGGTTTAAAACTTTTTTTAATGGAGATGAGATTGTTTTTCACAATCTTTTTTCTGTTTCTCAAGATCGCTTGGAGGCGCGAGAGAAGAGCATACTCAAGGATTGTTACTTCAAATTCTAGTCCCAACTGTGAGTTTAGATGTGATTAAAATTGATGTCCACCTTAGATTATTAGTCAAAACAAGCCATCCATGTGGCAAACAGCAAAGAAGGGAAATTGATTTTTATCCTCCTAAGTGCCTATGTTAGACTAACCCCTTTATATGATGAGGGGACTAAGTGTGGTGCAGTATTTATAGCATGCATAACATCATTTTAAGAGGGCCAATGGCCTTCCCCACATCCCAATCAAATTACAATGTGAAATATTGTTCAAAATGCACGGCCCCTAGTGCAGACAGAGGCGCACAGAGCACAGGCTCGCGAGCAGAGTTGAAACCAAAAGTGCATGCGTGCAGAGAAAGGTTGCTACGAAAGCGCATGCGCGCATGATGCGCGTCTGTGGGGTGGAATACCTGCGCACCTGTGAAAAATGAACGAGAAAGAAAATCCGGATGGATTTCTCTCAATTCTCCTATGAATTGGATGGTTGGCAGGTCGGCCTAGGCCGGTTGGTGTACCTGCAAGTTAATTAAACTGAAAGAAGAGAAAAATAAACCCAAATGAGGAAGGAATTGATACCTAATCCCCAGTATGGTCGCCAATCTATTTGCACCCTCTTCGTCACCTTGGTGAGCAAACAAGAGGTGCATACATGCCCAGTTGGGTCTTGCTGAGCATGACAGTTGTAGAGGAAAGAGTTAGAGAAAATAAAACACAAATATAAACAAGAATTAAACAAATACAAACTAAAACTAAAAGCAAGGAAATATAGAGATAACAAGGATGAAAATACCAATGTCACCAATGTTTTTTAGGCTGATCTATTGATGAAATCAAAGCACAATGAAGAAAGGGGACTATGAGTCCCTTCTTCCTCCAAAGGAAGGCTCTTAGACCCTCACAAGCTTGCTCTCCTTACAACAAGAAAAATGAAAATGGAGATGAAAGAACTCCTTTGAAAATCCACTCAATGGAGAGGTGGATTTCTCAATGAAATGGTGCCAATGTGTTATTGTCAAGGAGTGGGTCCTTAAAACAATCTAGGCAGCATAACATTACATGAAATTCCTTGAGAAAATCATGTTTCTTCATGGCTTTTTATAGCATTGCATTGGGTGATTATGTAACTCTTTTGTAGTGTGAAAAGAGGCTCTTTAGGGCTTCATCAGGTCTTTGACCAGCCTACCACGCGGATTCAACTCAGATTTGAGGGTCAAATCGGCTTGGGAGCTGATCCATAAGTGGTTGGGAGGCCGACCAATTCAATAAATGCGTCGTTTAGAAGGTGCACGGGTTTTTGCGCCAACAGTCGTGCATCGTGCGCATATGCGCACATGGTACGTTCCTGTTACGCGCATGTGTGGGTGCACCCAACTTCTATAAAGCGCTCTTCAATTTTTGCTACTTTGTATAGTTTTTGACCTTTTTGGAATGCTATGTGATTAATTTAGTGCTATGAATGACTTGATTACTGTTTGACGATGCTGAGTTCTTGTCGCCATGTGCGGACGAAATTTCAGTGATAACAGATGCCCCATGATGGATAAGGTTAGGATAATACATATAGCCGAAATCCATCAATGTTTCTTCTACTGAGAATGTTTGTTGTGAGAGAGAGCAATAGTGGTATCGGTGAGAGCAATCCTTTGGAAGAGAAAGGAACTAGTAGAACCCGACCTTCCATAAGGTGCGTAAAATATACAACTGTGTACAAACAAGGCGGGCATGCCCCATGCTCGTGTTATGTAACACTGAAAAATGATGACTGAAGTGTTGGTGTAGACAACTGCAGCGCCCTCGGGGGCGTTGATAATAAAGGAAGAAGACAATTCTGCAAAGGAACATACTCTGAATAATAGGTAATGGTTGGGGGAAGAAGCAGCGACGATGATGCGAGCATTGATGGCCCTACCAAGTTCAGAGGTCTTCAGCAAATGGTAAAAATAATTGCAATAGTCGCAAAGTAAGACCCACCATAACATGAGAAAGTGTTGGCGTCGAATGTTATGGGGGCCAACGACAGCAGGGAGCAATGGTGTTCCACCCTGTGCCATACGAGATCTCTCATTGAATGGAGAATGAGAATCAAGATACTGTCGCCCTTCCAGAAAATTGTGCTGATGTCGACAAAAGGGGAACACGACTACCAAAATCAAAGGGCTTCGTGGAATCTACTGAGGTGAGGAAGTGGTAGAGGTACATGGATGAAGTCAAGAAGTTGGAAGACTCAAGACTTCCCTTGGTTGGAGGATGTATAAAAAGTGGCCGCAACCATGTAACAAGGTCGAGTGTCAGAGGGATCACAAGACTGGTGATAAGTTATGCCAGAGGCGGGAGAAGGTGAACAAATTCAGAGGGTAGAGGTAACTGACCAGTGGAGTACTCTGAAGATATGGACGATGTCGGTAAGGGTAGTTGATAGGTAATGCTCCAACCAAGGGTGACATGGGTTGTGTGTGACCAAAAGGAAACAAGTTGCCAACGGTGATGACAAAAGAAAATGAAATGGCTGAAATAAAGGTGTTTGTACAATAAATAATGAATAATTGTTTTGGGGGGGAAATGTAGAAATACAGAAACGGGTGCCCCATTATGAAATGCGTGCCCCAGGGAGGGCATAAATTTCTTGGAAAAGTGATGAAGGGTGGGGGCCCCATTGGTGAGTTTCTATATGAGGTAGGTGAAATGAGGATAGGTTCGCAGATGGGCAAACTGATTGTGGATGAAATGGAGGGTTCATGATACTGCAGAGGTGCAGGTAAAGATAATCTGGGAGTCCATGTGGGAAAGCTAGCAAAATGAAGAGAAGGAGAATGTGGTTGATTCACGACATGTTTGAAAGACTATCAGGACTCCCATCCCTAAAGGGTAATGAAGAACAGCATGAGTGTCGAAAAGTTCCAAAAGGTGCTATGAATGAGACAACTCATGTGCGTAAGAATGCTACCGGGTAACAGTACCGAAGGTATAACTGGAGGTGTGGGTACTGCAGAGCCGGGAATGAAGATCCTAGAGGTAATCATCAAAGGGCGTGACTAGAAATGAAAGTGCGATACAGCGGGAAAGACTACATGCCAGTGTTGAGTATATACCTGAAGGGGTGATGTCGAGGGATAAGGAGAAAGTACCTGCACATATGAGAAACAAATACCCAAAAGTGAACAATATCTGAAGAGAATCAAAGATATGAGCATGTATTAGATAAATGTGACAATGCGTGTGCGTACCTGACCATGATATGAAAAAGAGGTGCCCCGGGGGCTCGGGATAAAAAGTGACCCAGGGACAGCTGTGATGTAGGTGGCGGGATGCTGATCCCATGGCTGAAGACGGTTTGAAAAATGGACACCTTGGGCTCCTAGAATGGTGAGTGGAAGTTTGGCAAAAGGCCTATATATAGTTGTAGGGCCCACATTGCCACCTCATTTGTACCTGCTGCAACAGTGATTGGACGAGCAGATGATGAGGGTTCACTTGACATGAACCATATATTGAAGTACGGAGGAGTACCCGTGGTGATTGGGTGGAAAGTCTCCATAGGGGAATGAGCAACAGAGTTTGGGGGATTGCGGGGTAAATCCTTAGAGATGTTGTTTAAGAACCATGGAGGCGTTGGGAGTGCCTCGGGCTCGGGAGAAGTGACATGAAGATCCTCTAGTGACAGGGTAATGTCAAGTATCGCCTCTACAGGTTGGTGAAGCAGGGCCAATTGACATCGCCGGTATGCAAGGATCATAGGACACTAGTATGTAAAATGAGCTAGTGAAGCGCAGAGAGAGCAAGGAAATCTCATACGTTCATTGACTGAAGTAGTGACATAGCGAATGTCAGTGATGTTGGACGAGGACATAGCAGGGCGGGGGTTGTTCTGGAAGTTCTGGCATATGGCTGCTAATGTCTGCCGAAAGCATGGCAGTGTTGGGCAATGATGGGTGTAGTGGCCATACTCGGAACATATAGCACAAGTGTACTTGGTCCTCAACCCTTTACTACTGGAAGGGTTGGTGGTAGTAGTGGTACTAGCAGTAGTGACAGGTGTTGTGGGAGTTTGATTAGGGGGAATCAAATTCCATAATTCAGGTAAAGATGGACAATTGTTAGTTTGGTGGCCCTCTTTCTCACATAGTGCGCAAGGTGGTGGGATGCATGGAGGAAGTGGAGCGGTGGGCTCCTTCTTCTTCCGTCTGCCCCCAGCTGTAGCAGGGGGGGTTGTGAGTATGGGGGTAGTGGGAGTAAGGATGGGAATCATCATTGGAAGTCCTTCCTGTGGGGGAAGGGATGGTCGAGGGATCATCTCTGGTGGGTGTAAATACCAAACTGGGATTGCTAGCACCATATTTGGTACTGTGAGCATTGCAGCTACCTGAAAATATTCGATACCAGGTGGAGGGTAAAAGAAGGGAATTTGGGTGAGGGGTTGGGGGAGTGTTTCCCGAATGGGATTATGCCCTTGAGGGAATGTGGATTCATAGACTGTAGAGGTCGACGGGTGCGCAGGAGGCTCCAGCAGGAGTGGTTCTGCGACTATTGAGATGTCAGGAATGACTGAAGCCTCATGAGGAGGAAGAGCATCCTCCGTGTGAGTTTCGTTAGATGATATGATGCATACCTGGTTACGAGGATGAAGGAGTGGTGGTGCTCCGTGGTATGTCCCTAACAAGGATGGATCTTTGAAAATCCCTGGACCCATATCGATGAGTGGGTAGGTGTCTTGGTTGGTGTGGATGAGAGGAAGAATGTTATCGAGGTTGGGAGATGGGTTAGGGTAGTAATGTGAGACTTGGTCTATGGTCATGATCTTCCCATTGTGGGGGAACATCATGGTCCGAAAGACAGAAGAGGCCATTGCCTTCATAGCGTACATGTAGCTACGCCCGAACAGGATATTATAATCGAGTGGGGCATCAATAACTTCGATGTCAATGAGAATAGTGTTGCCCCCGAGTTCAACAGGGACATTTTGGAAGAGTCCTTCTGGAGAGGATGGTCGTCTGTCATAAGCTCATAATGTGATGGCAGAGGGTATGAGTTCCGGAGAACCAAGTTTCTGCCATACTGTTTTGGACATGATGCACGTAGAGGCGCCTTCATCGATGATACACCGATGAACTGTGATGTTCCGAATTTTCACTGGTATTTGAAAAGCGATCAAGGCGGGAAGACGGGGTTCTCCGCTATCAAGATCAAAGGTGATGAGTCAAGTATCAGCAGGGTCGACTGCCCCCAAGGCGGACAGTAAAGATTTCCGCTGCGTAGGACAAGTCTGGAGGACTTCCAAGACTAACATGGAAGCCGGTGATTGTGCTAATTCATCTACCAAGCTATAGTTGTGAGCGGCCCTAGCCTGTGGATTGTGGACATTCCTGCGCAAGGGGATGCGAGGGATGCGAAGGGGTGGTTCGGCGGACGGGTGAGGGATCACCAACGGGGGTCCCGTTGGTGTCGGGTTTGTTTCTGGAGAGATGGGAGAAGACTCAGTGGGTGTATGATACTGACGATTACGTGTTTGCAGAAGATTTTCTTCCTCACTGGTGAGGAGAATTGTACGCTTTACTGGGTTATTGGGGTTGTGGTATTGTCCCACCTGAGGTGGGGGATGCTGCGCGTCCTGTTGGGTGTTGTTCACACCTTGATGTGGAATAGGATTTTTTAGCACGACAGGCGAGGGTTGTTGTACGTATTGTTATGGTGCCTGTTGAAGGGTGTTTTGTGCAGGAGAATGGGGAAGACTACCAGAATATTTTAGTCGTTTGAAATCAGGGATATGGAGGAAATGGTGAGTGTAATGACCGAACTCACCGTAAGGGGCACAAGGGAAGATGGTTTTGACATTATTCCTTCCTTGGCGTTTGTTATTGTTGCCCCCTTGCGGATTTTGGTTCCCTTGGTTCTGGTTTCCCCCAGGTGGTTGGTGTTGTGGGGGATGATTCCTGCCTTGACCGGGGTTGTTTTTATTCCTATTCCATCCTTTCTTCTTGACATTGTTTGATGGATGAGTTGGATTGGCTATGTTCAACTGTTCAAAATTTTGGTATTGTTGAGCAGCAGAAGGTTGAACAAAATCTACCCCCGCTTGTGGATGCGGGGGAGCCATGGGTGGTGGAGGACAAGGGAATGGGAGGTATGGATTTTGTGGTGGTACTGATCCATAAGGTACATAGGAAGGTGTAGTGCTTTCACTAGTACTATAAGTTGATGTTGAGGGAGTACCACTGTTTGTGGGAATAGGTGGATGTATGGGAGGTGCCGGTGGTGGTCCACTGATGGGTGGAGGTATAGCAACAGGGTATGGCTTTTGATAAGGGGGTGGGGGGTAATAAGGAGTGCCCCCATATGTCGGCGGGTATTGAGGTGTTCCACGCATCGGTGGTGGTTGGGGTGGTGGACCGTGGTGCATGGTGGCACCTATTAGTCTGTCTGCTGAGTGAGACATCCCAGGTTTGTCTTGGCCAAATGGCACAGGTTTGGGAAGATCAGGAAGTACTGTGTATAAGTACCCCGACTGTGCATAAATGAGGTCATACTGTTGGGCCTTACTGATGTCTTCCTCTTCAGATTGAGGGAAGGTGGAAGCTACATCCTTCCCAATGAAAGAGACAAGTGATCTAAGAAACCGGTCGAGACATTGTTGCTTGGTGGTTTCTGCTTTACACAAACTACGTCGCCTACGCCACTCATGAATGTGGTCAACGATGTGGGTGGATGAGGTTTGTTTGAAGTTAGATAGTAGTTCGAGGCCATTGTCGTGGCGGATGGGTAATTGGAAGAAGGTCAAGAATGATTTAGCCAATGACTCAAAGGTCGTGTGGGACCCTGATTTTTCTTCGACATACCATTTGGTCTGACGGAATCATCCATAATGCTATTGGAAGAGCACCATAGATGAAATGTCATGACATGCTTGGTGGGGTCATCCCCCGCCTTTCCTTCAAACTTTGGTATGTCTGAAGGAAGTTTGGTTTGCATTGCAGGCCATGTGGCATCATGCAATATAGGATCATTGGTGAGTTTGGTGAGATCTGGTATGTTGAGAGAGGCCAAAAATGGCATCTATAGTGGGGTGGGAGGGTTAGCTCCAACCATAGTGTGTTGTGAACCTGACCCTTGATGGGGACTAGGTGGGTTGGTGCTCCCTCCTTGAGAGTTAGTGGGTCCCCCGCTTCCTTGTAAAGGAGAGCGAGTGAACGGAACACCTCGGGAAGTTGACCCAAGTAATGTAGAACCGAGCAAAGATGATCCTAAGATAGTATCACTCACAGGAGTGTGCGAAGGTGGTACCGAAGAGTGGGTATGACCAGATACTCCCCCTAAGATAGGAGGGAGGTTGAGAAATCGTCGTGAACAACGGGGGTTCTGTGGTTCCCCTATGATGTCAGACTATATGTGTGAATGTGTGCAACAAGTGGTGAGAGAAATATAGAAATCTACAAAGCCTTTCCATTGAATGTTTACACAATATATATATCCAAATCAAACTGTAATCAGATGTGCATCATACATAACATGAGAAAGAAGCATATATATGGGTAAGTGGGTTTTGTCTGCGTGGGGAAATCAAAAGAAAGCATATGCTCGTGTCCTAGAAGACGTAACGTCCTTCCTCTCAAATAGTACTGGACCTTCCAATAGTTCTCAACAGTGGGGTCTGAAGTCACCAGAAGAGAGACTAGTGAAGGATGAAACAACTAGTTATAATGAGGGGTAGAGGGGGCATATCCCGAAATAACTGGCGATACTTCCCAATAGCCACACAAAATCCAATCAAGGTGCAATTGCAACCCACAATTGCCACCTGGGTAGATGTCCTACAATTGGTCACTAGGTACCTCGGTCAAAGTGTGGCATTTAGATTTTTGGCCTAAGAAATGGGTCATGGGCTGGATCCCGTCCAAGAGGTGGGTGCCTCAAGGGGGGATGCACAGAACAACCGGACCTTGGCCTTCAACCCTTCACGGGTATCTCCCTGCCTTATGGTGATTGGAACACTTGACTTGGAGGATTTTAAGTTCCCTATTTGACAACCTCTATGTTTTATCAATGTGAGAACCAGATAACGGAGAGTTATTTGGATGCCTATCCCCGAAATGATACCTAGACTAAAAAATTCTTTTGGCACCTCCTGTGGAGGAAAACTTAGTGAGTTTTTAGAAAGTTTTTAGATGAATTTGTTTTGTGAGGCTGGGGGTGAAAACCAACCTCGTTTGATTTAACAAGTGGAGTGGATAGTCCTGTCAAGAAAAGATGGGGTATTTTCGGAATCCCTTTTGAGGAAACTTACTTGGACCTCCACGTTTCAAGAAGAAGCTATGTGAGTGAGAAGTGACTTTTGTGTGTGAGTGAAAGTGCGCCAATTTTAGTTAATTAGATGTCACCTTGCTGCATGTGGACATCGCTTGGTCCTTACAAGAGTTTGATTACCTAATTAGCTAGATGTCTTTGGTACAACTTGCGGAATTCAAAAGCCCTAGGAAGCTAGCATGTGGACATGTGGGTCCGTTACTATCCTTTAACTCCCTATTGTGAGATAATCTAGAAAAAGCATGAAACTATCCTAGATTGAACTTGTGGGCATGTGTGGGCCCATTACAAACCTTTAAAACTCTCCTAGTGTTTTGATCTAAGAAAGAAAAATTTCAACCACTATTCTATCTTTGTAGCATGTGGGCATGTATGGGCCCGTTACAAATTTAAAATGAGTTTGAAAAATGAAGCTAAGAGGGGTCCCAAAAAGGGTCGTTGTCCTCTCTAAAGATTTAAAACTTTTGTTAAGGGAGATGAGATTGTTTTTCACAATCTTTTTTGTGTTTCTCAAGATCGCTTGGAGGCGCGAGAGAAGAGCATACTCAAGGATTGTTACTTCAAATTCTAGTCCCAAATGTGAGTTTAGATGTGATTAAAATTGATGTCCACCTTAGATTATTAGTCAAAACAAGCGACCCATGTGGCAAACAGCAAAGAAGGGAAATTGATTTTTATCCTCCTAAGTGCCTATATTAGACTAACCCCTTTATATGATGAGGGGACTAAGTGTGGTGCAGTATTTAGAGCATGCATAACATCATTTTAAGAGGGCCAATGGCCTTCCCCACATCCCAATCAACTTACAATGTGAAATTTTGTTCAAAATGCRCGGCCCCTAGTGCAGACAGAGGTGCACAGAGCGCAGGCGCGCGARCARARTWGARACMRAAAGCGCATGCGCGCAGAGAAAGRYTGTTAYRAAAGYGCATGYGCACMCSATGCGCRTCTGTGGGGTGRAATACCCGYGYRCCTGTGACAAACRACCRAGARAKAAAATYCGGATGGATTTCTCTCAATTSTCCYKTGAATTGGATGGTTGGCAGGTCRGCCTAGGCCGGTTGGTGTACCTGCAAGTTAATTAAACTGAAAGAAGAGAAAAATAAACCCAAATGAGGAAGGAATTGATACCTAATCCCCAGTATGGTCGCCAATCTGTTTGCACCCTCTTCGTCACCTTGGTGAGAAAATAAAAGGTGCTTACATGCCCAGTTGGGTGTTGCTGAGCATGACAGTTGTAGAGGAAAGAGTTAGAGAAAAGAAAACACAAATATAAACAAGAATTAAACAAATACAAACTAAAACTAAAAGCATGGAAATATAGAGATAACAAGGACGAAAAGACCAATGTCACCAATGTTTTTTAGGCTGATCTATTGATGAAATCAAAGCACAATGAAGAAAGGGGACTATGAGTCCCTTCTTCCTCCAAAGGAAGGCTCTTGGACCCTCACAAGCTTGTTCTCCTTACAACAAGAAAAATGAAAATGGTGATGAAAGAAATCCTTTGCAAATCCACTCAATGGAGAGGTGGATTGCTCAATGAAATGGTGCCAATGTGTTATTTTCAAGGAGTGAGTCCTTAAAACAATCTAGGCAGTATAACATTACATGAAATTCCTTGAGAAAATGATGTTTCTTCATGGCTTTTTATAGCATTGCATTGGGTGATTATGTAACTCTTTTGTAGTGTGAAAAGAGGCTCTTTAGGGATTCATTAGGTCTTTGACCAGCCTACCATGCAGATTCAACTCAGATTTGAGGGTCAAATCGGCTTGGGAGCTGATCCATAAGTGGTTGGGAGGCCGACCAATTCAATAAATGCGCTGTTTAGCAGGTGCGCGGGTTTTTGCGCCAACAGTCGCGCATCGTGTGCGTATGCACACATGGTACGTTCCTGTTATGTGCATGTGACGTGCAACCAACTTCTGTAAACCGCTCTTCAATTTTTGCTACTTTGTATAGTTTTTTACCTTTTTGGAATGCTATGTGATTAATTCAGTGCTATGAATGACTTCATTACTGTTTGACGATGTTGAGTTCTTGTCACCATGTGCGGACGAAATTTCAGTGATAACAGATGCCCCCTGATGGATGAGGTTAGGAGCATACTTATAGCCGAAATCCATCAATGTTTCTTCTACTGAGAATGTTTGTTGTGAGAGAGAGAAATAGTGGGATCGGTGAGATAAATCCTTTGGAAGAGAAAGGAACTAGTAGAACCCGACCTTCCATAAGGTGCGTAAAATATACAACTGTGTACAAACGAGGTGGGCATGCCCCATGCTCGTGTTATGTAACTCTGAAAAATGATGACTGAAGTGTTGGTGTAGACAACTGCAGCGCCCTCGGGGGCGGTGATAATAAAGGCAGAAGACAATTCTGCAAAGGAACATACTCTGAATAATAGGTAATGGTCACGGGAAGACGCAGCGATGATGATGCGGGCATTGATGGCCCTACCAAGTTCAGAGGTCTTCATAAAATGGTAAAAATAACTGCAATAGTCGCAAAGTAAGACCCACCATAACATGAGAAAGTCTTGGCGTCGAATGTTATGGGGGCCAACGATAGCAGGGAGCAATGGTGTTCCACCCTATGCCATCCGAGATCTCTCATTGAATGGAGAATGAGAATCAAGATACTGTTGCCCTTCCGAAAAATTATGCTGATGTCGACAAAAGGGGAACGCGACTACCAGAAGCAAAGGGCTTCGTGGAATCTACTGAGGTGAGGAAGTGGCAGAGGTACATGGATGAAGTCAAGAAGTGGGAAGACTCAAGAATTCCCTTGGTTGGAGGATGTATAAAAGTTGGCCGCAACCGTGTAACAAGGTTGAGTGTCAGGGGGACGACAAGACTGGTGATAAGCTATGCCAGAGGCGGAACAAGGTGAACAAATTCAGAGGGTAGAGCTAAGTGACCAGTGGAGTACTCTGAAGATATGGACGATGTCGGTAAGGGTAGATGATAGGTAATGCTCCAACCAAGGGTGACATGGGTTGCGTGTGACCAAAAGGAAACAAGTCGCCAACGGTGACGACAAAAGAAAATGAAATGGCTGATATAAAGGTGTTTGTACAATAAATAATGAATAATTTTTTTGGGGGGGAAATGTACAAATACAGAAACGAGTGCCCCATTATGAAATGCGTGCCCCAGGGAGGGAAGAAATTTCTTGGAAAACTGATGAATGGTGGGGGCCCCATTGGTGAGTTTCTGTATGAGGTAGGTGAAATGAGGATAGGTTCACAGATGGGCAAACTGATTGTGGATGAAATGGAGGGTTCATGATACTGTGGAGGTGCAAGTAAAGATAATCTGGGATTCCATGTGGGAAAGCTAGCAAAATGAAGAGAAGGAGAATGTGGTTGATTCACGACATGTTTGAAACACTATCGGGACTCCCATCCCTAAAGGGTAATGAAGAACAACATGAGTGTCGAAAAGTGCCAAAAGGTGCTATGAATGAGACAACTCATGTGGGTAAGAATTCTACCGGGTAACAGTACCGAAGGTGCAACTGGAGGTGTGGGTACTGCAGAGCCGGGAATGAAGATCCTAGAGGTAATCATCAAAGGGCGTGACTGGAAATGAAAGTGCGATACAGCGGGAAAGACTACATGCCAGTGTTGAGTATATACCTGAAGGGGTGATGCCGAGGGATGAGGAGAAAGTACCTGCACTTATGAGAAACAAATACCCAAAAGTGAACAATATCTGAAGAGAATCAAAGATATGAGCATGTATTAGATAAATGTGACAATGCGTGTGCGTACCTGACCATGATATGAAAAAGAGGTGCCCCGGGGGCTCGGGATAAAAAGTGACCCAGGGACAGCTGTGATGTAGGTGGCGGGATGCTGATCCCATGGCTGAAGACGGTTTGAAAAATGGACACCTTGGGCTCCCGGAATGGTGAGTGGAAGTTTGGAAAAAGGCCTATATATAGCTGTAGGGCCCACATTGCCACCTCATTTGTACCTATTGAAACAGTGACTGGATGAGCAGATGGTGAAGGTTCCCTTGACATGAACCATATATTGAAGTACGGAGAAGTACCCGTGGTGATTGGGTGGAAAGTCTTCGTAGGGGAATGAGCAGGAGAGTTTGGGGGATTGCGGGGTAAATCCTCAGAGATGTTGTTTAAGAACCATGGAGGCGTTGGGAGTGCCTCGGGCTCAAGAGAAGTGACATGAATATCCTCTAGTGACGGAGTAATGTCAAGTATCGCCTCTGCAGGTTGGTGAAGCAGGGCCAATTGACGTCGCTGGTATGTAAGGATCATAAGACACTGGTATGTAAAATGAGCTAGTGAAGCGCAGAGAGAGCAAGGACATCTCATACGTTCATTGACTGAAGTAGTGACATAGCGAATGTGAGTGATGTTGGATGAGGACGTAGCAGGGTGGGGGTTGTTCTGGAAGTTCTAGCGTACGACCGCTAATGTCTGCCGAAAGCGTGGCAGTGCTGGGCAATGATGGGTGTAGTGGCCATACTCGAAACATATAGCACAAGCGTACTTGGTCCTCAACCCTTTACGACTGGAAGGGTTGGTGGTAGTAGTGGTACTAGCAGTAGTGACAGGTGTTGTGGGAGTTTGATTGGGGGGAATCAAATTTTGTAATTCAGGTAAAGATGGACAATTGTTAGTTTGGTGGCCCTATTTCTCACATAGTGCACAAGGTGGTGGGATGCATGGAGGAAGTGGAGCGGTGGGCTCCTTCTTCTTCCATCTACCCCCAGCTGTAGCAAGGGGGGTTGTGAGTATGGGGGTAGTGGGAGTAAGGACGGGAATCATCATGGGAATTCCTTCCTGTGGGGGAAGGGATGGTCGAGGGATCATCTCTGGTGGGTGTAAATACCAAACTGGGATTTCTAGCACCATATTTGGTAGTGTGAGCGTTGTGGCTACCTGAAAAGCTTCGATACCAGGTAGAGGGTAAAAGAAGGGAATTTGGGTGAGGGGTTGGGGGAGTGTTTCCTGAACGGGATTATGCCCTTGAGGGGATGTGGATTCGTAGACTGTAGAGGTCGACGGGTGCGCAGGAGGCTCCGACGGGAGTGGTTCTGCGAGTATTGAGATGTCAGGAATGATTGAAGCCTCCTGACGAGGAAGAGCATCCTCCGTGTGAGTTTCGTTAGATGATATGACACATACCAGGTTAGGAGGATGAAGGAGTGGTGGTCCTCCGTGGTATGTCCCTAACAAGGATGGATCTTTGAAAATCCCTGGACCCATCTCGATGAGTGGGTAGGCGTCTTGGTTGGTGTGGATGAGAGGAAGAAAGTTATCGAGGTTGGAAGATGGGTTAGGCTCGTAATGTGAGACTTGGTCGATGGTCACGATCTTCCCATTGTGGGGGAACATCATGGTCCGAAAGACAGAATAGGCCACTTCCTTCATAGCGTACATGTAGCTACGCCCGAACAGGATATTATAATCGAGTGGGGTGTCGATAACGTCGATGTCGATGAGAATAGTCTTTCCCCTAAGTTCAATGGGGACATTTTGGAAGAGTCCTTCTGGAGAGGATGGTCATCCGTCATAAGCTCGTAATGTGATGGCAGAGGGTATGAGTTCCGGAGAACCAAGTTTCTGCCATACTGTTTTGGACATGATGCACGTAGAGGCGCCTTCATCGATGATACACCGATGAACTGTGATGTTCCGTATTTTCACTGGTATTTTAAAAGCGATCAAGGCGGGAAGATGGGGTTCTCCGCTATCAATATCAAAGGTGATGAGTCGAGTATCAGCAGGGTCGACTGCCCCCAAGGCAGATAGTAAATATTTCCGTTGCGTAGGACAAGTCTGGAGGACTTCCAAGACTGACATGGCAGCCAATGATTGTGCTAAGTCGTCTACCAAGCTATAGTTGTGAGTGGCCCTAGCCTGTGGATTGTGGACATTCCTGTGCAAGGGGATGCGAGGGATGCAAAGGGGTGGTTCGGCGGACGGGCGAGGGATCACCAACGGGGGTCCCGTTGGTGTCAGGTTTGTTTCTAGAGAGATGGGAGAAGACTCAGTCGGTGTATGATACTGACGGTTACATGTTTGCAGAAGAATTTCTTCCTCACTGGTGAGGAGAATTGTATGCTCTGTTGGGTTGTTGGGGTTGTGGTATTGTCCCACCCGAGGTGGGGGATGTTGCGCGTCCTGTTGGGTGTTGTTCACACCTTGATGTGGAATAGGATTTTGCAGCACGGCAGGCGGGGCTTGCTGTATGTATTATTGTGGTGCCTGCTGAGGGGTGTTTTGTGAAGGAGAATGGGGAAGACTACCAGAATCTTTTAGTCATTTGAAATCAGCGATCTGGGGGAAACGGTGAGTGTAATGACCGAACTCACCGCAAAGGGTACAAGGGAAGATGGTTTTGACATTATTCCTTCCTTGGCATTTTTTATTATTGCCCCCTTGGGGATTTTGGTTACCTTGGTTCTGGTTGCCCCCAGGTGGTTGGTGTTGTGGGGGTTGATTCCCGCCTTGACCGGGGTTGTTGTTATTCCTGTTCCATCCTTTCTTCTTGACATTGTTTTTATGGATGAGTTGGATTGGATGTGTTCAACTGTTCAAAATTTTTGTATTGTTGAGCAGCAGAAGGTTGAACAAAATTTACCCCCGCATGTGGATGTGGGGGAGCCATGGGTTCTGGAGGACCAGGGAATGGGAAGTATGGATTTTGTGGTGGTACTGGTCCATCAGGTACATAGGAAGGCGTAGTGATTTCACTAGTACTATAAGTTGATGTTGAGGGAGTACCACTGTTTGTGGGAATAGGTGGATGTATGGGAGGTGTCGGTGGTGGTCCACTGATGGGTGGAGGTATAGCAACAGGGTATGGCTATTGATAAGGGGGTGGGGGGTAATAAGGAGTGCCCTCATATGACGGCAGGTATTTAGGTGTTCCATACATCGGTGGTGGTTGGGGTGGTGGACCGTGGTGCATGGTGGCACCTATTAGTCCGTCTGCTGAGTGAGACATCCCAGGTTTGTCTTGGCCAAATGGCACAGGTTTGGGAAGATCAGGAAGTACTGTGTATAAGTACCCCGACTGTGCATAAATGAGGTCATACTGTTGGGCCTTACTGATGTCTTCCTCTTCGGATTGAGGGAAGGCGGAAGCTACATCCTTTCCAAGGAGAGAGACAAGTGATCTAAGAAACCAGTCGAGACATTGTTGCTTGGTGGTTTCTGCTTTACACAAACTACGTCACCTACGCCACTCATGAATGTGGTCAGCGATGTGGGTGGCTGAGGTTTGTTTGAAGTTAGATAGTAGTTCGAGGCCATTTTCGTGGCAGATGGGTAATTGGAAGAAGGTCAAGAATGCTTTGGCCAATGACTCAAAGGTCGTGTGGCACCCTGATTTTTCTTCGACATACCATTTGGCCAAAGGGCCAGTGAGTGTGCATTGAAATAATCGCAGTCTGATGGAATCATCCATAATTCTATTGGAAGAGCACCATAGATGAAAGGTCATGACATGCTTGGCGGGGTCATCCCCCGCCTTTCCTTCAAAATTTGGTATGTCTGAAGGAAGTTTGGTTGGCATTGCAGGCCATGTGGCGTCATGCAATATAGGATCATTGGTGAATTTGGTGAGATCCGGTATATTGAGAGAGGCCAAAAATGGCATCTGTAGTGGGATGGGAGGGTTAGCTCCAGCCATAGTGTGTTGTGAACCTGACCCTTGATGGGGACTAGGTGGTTTGGTGCTCCCTCCTTCAAAGGAAGTGGGTCCCCCACTTCCTTGTAAAGGAGAGCGAGTGAATGGATGACCTTGGGAAGTTGACCCAAGTAATGTAGAACCGAGCAAAGATGATCCTAAGATAGTAGCACTCACAGGAGTGTGTGAAGGAGGTACCGACGAGTGGGTATGACCAGATACTCCCCCTAAGATAGGAGGGAGGTTGAGCAATCGTCGTGAACGACGGGGGTTATGTGGTTCCCCTATGATGTCAGACTATATGTGTGAATGTGTGCAACAAGTGGTGAGAGAAATATAGAAATCTACAAAGCCTTTGCATTGAATGTTTACACAATATATATATCCAAATCAAACTGTAATAAGATGTGCATCATACATAACATGAGAAAAAAGCATATATATGGGTAAGTGGGTTTTGTCTGCGTGGGGAAATCAAAAGAAAGAAAATGCTCGTGTCCTAGAAGACGTAATGTCCTTCCTCTCAAATAGTACTGGACCTTCCAATAGTTCTCAACAGTGGGGGCTGAAGTCACCAGAAGAGAGACTAGTGAAGGATGAAACAGCTGGTTATAATGAGGGGTAGAGGGGGCATATCCTGAAAGAAATGGCGATACTTCCCAATAGCCACACAAAATCCAATCAAGGTGCAATTGCAACCCACAATTGCCACCTGGGTAGATGTCCTACAGTTGGTCACTAGGTACCTCGGTCAAATTGTGGGATTTAGATTTTCGGCCTAAGAAATGGGTCACGGGCTCGATCCCGTCCAAGAGGTGGGTGCCTCAAAGGGGGACACGCAGAACAATCGGACCTCGGCCTTCAACCCTTCACGGGTATCTCCCTACCTTATGGTGATTGGAACACTTCACTTGGAGGATTTTAAGTTCCCTATTTGACAACCTCTATGTTTTATCAATGTGAGAACCAGATAACGGGGAGTTATTTGGATGCCTATCCCCGAAATCCTACCTAGACTAAAAAATTCTTTTGGCACCTCCTGTGGAGGAAAA
>ML788727.1:288632-316202 GCA_009831015.1 Picea engelmannii
AGAAAATCCGGATGGATTTCTCTCAATTCTCCTGTGAATTGGATGGTTGGCAGGTCGGCCTAGGCCGGTTGGTGTACCTGCAAGTTAATTAAACTGAAAGAAGAGAAAAATAAACCCAAATGAGGAAGGAATTGATACCTAATCCCCAGTATGGTCGTCAATCTGTTTGCACCCTCTTCGTCACCTTGGTGAGCAAATAAGAGGTGCCTACATGCCCAGTTGGGTCTTGCTGAGCATGATAGTTGTAGAGGAAAGAGTTAGAGAAAAGAAAACACAAATATAAACAAGAATTAAACAAATACAAACTAAAACTAAAAGCATAGAAATATAGAGATAACAAGGATGAAAAGACCAATGTCACCAATGTTTTTTAGGCTGATCTATTGATGAAATCAAAGCACAATGCAGAAAGGGGACTATGAGTCCCTTCTTCCTCCAAAGGAAGGCTCTTGGACCCTCACAAGCTTGCTCTCCTTACAACAAGAAAAATGAAAATGGTGATGAAAGAACTCCTTTGCAAATCCACTCAATGGAGAGGTGGATTGCTCAATGAAATGGTGCCAATGTGTTATTGTCAAGGAGTGAGTCCTTAAAACAATCTAGGAAGCATAACATTACATGAAATTCCTTGAGAAAATGATGTTTCTTCATGGCTTTTTATAGCATTGCATTGGGTGATTATGTAACTCTTTTGTAGTGTGAAAAGAGGCTCTTTAGGGCTTCATTAGGTCTTTGACTAGCCTACCATGCGGATTCAACTCAGATTTGAGGGTCAAATCGGCTTGGGAGCTGATCCATAAGTGGTTGGGAGGCTAACCAATTCAATAAATGTGTCGTTTAGCAGGTGCGCGGGTTTTTGCGCCAACAACCATGCATCGTGCGTGTATGCGCGCATGGTACGTTCCTGTTTCACGCATGTGTGAATGCACCCAACTTCTGTAAAGCGATCTTCAATTTTTGCTACTTTGTATAGTTTTTGACATTTTTGGAATGCTATGTGATTAATTCAGTGCTATGAATGACTTCATTACTGTTTGACGATGCTGAGTTCTTGTCTCCATGTGCGGACGAAATTTCAGTGATAACACTCACCATTGAAGAAGCAGAGAAGGTGTTGAACAATTTTCATAGTGGCACATGTGGTGGTCACCTTTCAGGAATTTACACCACCCAGAAGGTCATCCAAACTGGTTACTTTTGGCTCACTTTATTCCATGATTGCATCCATGCAGTCAAGTGATGTGACAAATGTCAACTATTCACACGTAAATCTAGAGCTCCACCATATCCCCTCCATCTTTTTATCATAGAATTCCCCTTCTTCAAGTGGGGCATCAATTTCATGACTTGCAAACCCTTGTCCAGTAATTGGCACAAATACATTGTATTCACAATTTCCTATTTCACCAAATGGGTCGAATCCATGCCCACGTTCAACAACATAGCTGAAAAAGAAACGTGCTTCTTATTTAACCATGTCACTACTCACTTTGGAGTCCCCCTCCATCTTGTGTCTGATCATGGAAAACATTTTTATAATGATGTATTCACTGATTTATCTGCCAAACTGGGCCTTACCCATGAGTTTGCTTCATCCTACTACCCCCCGTTGAATGGATAGGTAGAATCCATTAATAAATTCCTTAATACCATTCTCCAATGCGCGGTCAAGAAACACAAAACCAAATAGAATCGTATGTTATTCTATGCATTATGGGAATATCACACAACTGTGAAAACTGCCATTGGGTTCACACCATTCCATCTAGTTCATGGGGTGGAAGTCATCCTTCCCATTGAGTGTGAAATACCTACTATGTGCACCACGATCGATCTCTTTCCATATAATACTCCAATATAAAATTGATTTCTCATTCTTAAATCTCTCGATGAGGATGGTTGATCCTCTTTACAAAATGATAAAGCATCCAACAAATGGTCCAAGGCCATCTTTGATTGTCAAGTTAACCTTGGATCCTTCACTGAAGTAGACCTTGTATTATCCTATGCTGTTACACATGTTACCCTAGGCCATGGAAAATATGAATCTCTATGGCAGGGACCATATATTTTTCACCATTGTCTCACTAAGGGAACCTACATCCTAGCTCACTTTTAAGGGGCCACATTCAAAGACCCTATCAACGTGTTATATCTGAGGAAATTATACCCTTAGTATAGCTACTCTACCTTAGGTTTCTTCTGATATTTTCCTATAGTTTTTAGTTTTTCTTCTCAAAAAATCCCCAAAACCGTATTTCTGATCTTGTGCCCCTAGTTTGATAGATGAATTATCCATCTGCTTATCACATCGGGTACGCCGATGGTTCTAGTCGATAGGTTCGAAATATCACTTTGGTAGCTTGGGCCATTTACACCCTTTAACATGTATTACTCTACTTGAGTGGTATATTCCTCCGTCCAACTACCAATAACCAAGAAGAGTATGATATCATCACTAGTATCCTTTCATAAGCTAGTCACCTCCATACTTATCACTTAAGCATCCTTTTATATTCCAATCTCATCATTCTGTAGTTGAAAAATGTGTATCACATCCATGATCCATGCCCATATCACAAGTACCTGTAATTTAAACTTTTATCTCAAAATTTTGAGTCAATCCCATTTACTCATATTCCTAGGATCCTAATCCAAGTTGCAGATCACATGGCTAATCAAGTCCTAGATTGGAATTTATCACATTAGCATACATCATCCAAAGATCAAAATTAACACATCAAATAAAACAAGGTGTTAGGGACCTAACCTACATAACCCCTCAAGTGGGTAGAATAATATGTTTCCATGTAATAAAGGTCAATATTAATAAGTCCTAGCAATAAGGAGGAATAAGTCAAATGTAAGAAGACCAAATAGAAGCTTCCACTTCTAGAAGGATCTTCCTCTAGATTGTTCTTTTGGATAGATATATTTAGTATAAATAAGAATAGAAGGTATGAGAAGTTTTTTCTTGGATATTATTGTAATAGAGATATGATGTGTTGATGGTTTCCCCCTCGAAGAGGTAAGTGAACATTGCTCTCAGTAATCAAAGTGCTCTTTCTGGTGTTATTTTGGTATTATTCTGGTATTATTGTGGTATTTTTATGGTTATATCATTATTTATCTGCCATTTCTCGCTAATTATTTTTGTTTTGAATACTATTTTATATTTCAAATACTACAAGTGGTATCAGAGCACCTTCCTTAGCAAAAAAATGTGGTTTAATTTTTTTTAAGGGTAGAGATGTATTCTGGCGTCTTAAAAATACATATATCTATCATTGCGTGCATAAACCTGTAGTCGGGGATTCATACACACGGGAAATACAATTGGTACTTAAGCGCACATATGTTGGCCACCCTTATAACCCCTGTTGGTACCCCTTTGAGTGGTAGAGCATCAGACAACACCTATGTATGGATCAACCTAGATCTCCTGAAGCCCTCCATAGATAAATTGATTAGCCTCCTGACTGCTATAGTGCCACTGAGAACAACAATTAGGAAGATACTCTCTAGTACCTGAGTAGTAGGGTAGTATGGCTAAGGACATGGTCTAGCCTCATGTTGGAACTCACATGTATATCAGAGATCTATAGCACAGGGAAAACCCTTTTCTATAGAACCCTGGAATACCCCAACCCTTGGAACAGAAACAAAAAAAGAACAAACAAGATATATTGTCACGCAAATGTGTCTTCTGCATTCGGGTTGTGAAATTACTACATTTTTCTTCTTGTTAAGAATTTTGGCATTTCGTCACCGCAGTATTCTTCAGGCTAGAGTATAACTCTGCAGGAGTAAAACAAAAAGTATATTGATCCTGATGAAACACTTATTTGGGACCTATTCCATTGGATTCCCCTTTTCTCATTGATCATAGCCATACCCTTCATTTTTAATCCCTTTTGTTTCAGTGGACTCGACCTCTTCTCAGTTTCCCTATTTTTTCGACTATTCCAATATTATATTTCCCTTCTCGCACTGATTGTCATGGTACCTATTACTTATAATACCTTTTTTGTGGTCCCACCCACCCATCTTTCCTTACCCGCACTTCCCTTTTCCAAATGCCCACCACTCACATGAAATAACTCCAAGCATCCATCAATCAAGCCCATGCCTCCATCGAACATATGACATCTAAGATTGGCTCTAACAATTCCCACATTGAAAGAGTAGAGCACAAATTTGACACCATGTGTTATCACATACAGTTGTTCAAGTTCGCAGGTGCCAACCATCAACTCACAGAGCAGGCAAAGGAAATTATAATGGTGTTTTTTCCCCTTCAGATTTTCAATGTGGTGCTATATCTAAACGCATATGGAAGGACTCCAAAGTTAACAGGTGGATAAAGTTTAGTAGGGGCACTAAAAGTAGTCGGCGCACCCAAATCGACGGTCACTAGTCATATCGGGGCCACAACATGTGTGGACATTAAAATACGAAGGGCAGGTCGAGATCAAAACTGTGGTTTCGCAGGGAGGTGACATGTCAGAAAGACATGCATATCGGGATCAAAAGTGGTGAAAGTCCAAACCAATTTTTGCGGCCCCGATATGCACATGTGCATATAGCTCCCTATCCCGGGTCGAAAAGTGGCAACCCAACAGTTGTCCTTCCACACTCAAATCCCAAGGAGGGGCCAGCCAATGAGCGAGGGTTGACTCCTACAACCTCAACTCCCAATCCAATTGCAACAGGTGGTATTATGTGGATCGTTCGTCTCATGTAGCTCTAGTCCCAATGAAGATTAAGTTAATGAGGTAGGGGATGGTAGCTAAAACCTCATCTCATCCCATAAATGGAAGGCTCGATATTTATGACCAACGAGGCTAGACTGTCAGTAGGGTACAACGATGGTTAGTTTTCTGCAAGTTCTCACTGAACCTGGTTTGCATCTGATAGAGGGAAACCTGCCCAATCTGATAGAGAATTGTTCATACGCAAAGCTTTGAATGGCATTTCCATATCATACTCCTAGAAGTAGTGAACTGGTCTAAGTATAAATACATCAGTTTGATAATTTTTTAAGGTCGTCAACTGGTTGAGCATAGCTCCCTATTTTGTAATATTTTGATTCGATAATTATTCTCTGGTTATGTATCAGATTTGAGACTTTTTCATTAATAGAAGTCAAATTCTCTCATCTCTTTGTAAAAACTGTGCTAAAACACTCAGGCATGGAGGATCCAATCGAGGGTTGTAGTTCTATTGTAATGTAGGTTTGATTACAATATTGTTGTGACGAGTTTAGTCAACTTTCTTATTACCTTATTCCCCCTTACACTGAAAGGATTGGGCATGGAGGATCTAATCGAGTTTTTGTAGTTTCATTGTGATGTAGGTTTGATCATTATGTTTCTATGACATATTTCAATGTCTGAAGCTTAAGTTCAAGAGTGTTCTTGAGCCTAAGTTTTTCTTCACCAAGATGCTTGAAAGTTAGATGCCCATGGAAAACTTGTCCACCTTTCTCACTAAGTCTTCCTTCTACTCTCACTTAAACTCAAATCATTGACTGAAGTTAATGAGGCCCTCACTTCCCTGTGAATTTCTTGTCCATTTCTTTTATTAAAATCATTCTTATAATGAGTTTTGTTCATTTTACCTCCATTCATAACACCAACATCCACCAAATATTCTTATGGGAACTGGGATTATCCACATGAAATTTGAGGGTGACTCTCAGTGATAACATTCATGGCACCATTTCAGGGAAGGAATTGAAGACATTTCCCTGCGATAGAACGGAAAAGAAATTATGATTCTGAAGGTGCATCAAAAATTAGTAACTTGAGGATTTCAACTTGCACTTGGTGACTCCATTGTTTCAGTTGTGGCTCCCAAAGGTAGACACACATGGTCTACTCCACATCTTCCTCTGGCTACGCCTGAAGCTGACCCAAAAAATATTGTCAGAAAATGGAAAAACCCTCGAGAAGGGATTTCAATTGATGTATCAGGTGATTCTGATAATTTGCATGATTCTTTTTTCAAAACTCCAGTAGTTTCATAATTCTCCTATTATACCATCTCTTGGAGTTTCCAAAAGTTTAAATTTTGGGAGTTTCCATGTTGAATTCTCCCCTTCTAGGCCTCATTTAGAAGAGAGATTTGACACCCCTATTTCCATTGAGATTGTGAAGTGGTTCAGACCCAAAGTCTTAGAGGATTTTCCCACTTTGGATCTCCCTACTCCTCCTCCTGTCATAGTTGTTGTATCTAAATATGGGGGAAATTTGCTTCCTTTCTCCCCTAGAAACACAGTTCCAATATCACATGTCTTAACCCCATGGATAATCCTCCTAGAAATAGAATGGATTCCATAGTTGTTGCTAGGTATGCCCCTCATGTTTTACCTTAGCCTTTGAATCCCTTCCCAGTAGGGGATTACCTTAAGTACATGCCCAATTTTACAGGAGAGGAAGACATAACTATTGAAGATAATCTTTCATCTTTTTACAATTATGCCGATAATCTTAATATTGAAAATGAAGATGTCTGGATGAGATTTTTTGTACAGAGCCTTGATGGTGAGGATAGAAAATGGTTCAGGGATTTGACTCCTAGATCTGTTGATGGGATAGAAGCTATAGATGATGCATTCTTAAGACATTGGGGGGGATAAAAAAGACTTCCTTTATTACATCACAGAGTTCGGATCTCTTAAGAGAGAAGAACGTGAATCTGTCTCGAATTTCTCCAAGAGATTTAATAAAATGTACAATAAGATCCCCACTAATATTAAGCCTACTGATACCTCTGCCAAGATCACTTATGACAGTGCCTTCGACCCTAAGATTTGCCTCCTATTGAGAGAAATAAGAGCTACCTCCTTGGCTCATATGAAAGATGCATCCCTTGAAGTAGAATCCAATATACTGGCAGTTGAAAAACTTAAGAGTAAGACTGATAGAGACAGAAGAAAAGGAAGGTCTGAAGCTGCAACCTTTGGTCCCTCTGCTTCCCACCCTCAAGTGGATGAGCTAAATAAACTGGTTAAATCAATTTCTGCAGAAATGGAGAAATTAAAATTCGAAGGGAAACAATGCTATAAGAGAACTCAAAATACTCATAACAGGGGTAATTTCAGAAGACCAAATAACTCCCCTCACATCACCCAGAGAGATCAAAGAAATAGGGATGATTAAAAGATCCAGACCCCTCTCCAAAATAATATGCTGACTGATGAAGGAGAGGAAGAATATGTGGATCCTAAAATCCATTGCCTAGGTGACACCTCTTCATTTCCTCATTTAACTCAGTTTTCATATGAAGAGTCCCTCATGGATAACCAACTAAATGAGACGAGAAAGGGGGAAAGGACCAGTAGCCAACCAAATAGATAGAACCTTAGATTCAAAAAGAAAGAGGGAAATCATGACAGTCCTAAACAACCTACTAGAACAAAGCATCTTGTTAAGGAGGTGGAAGCTAGAAATAAAGAAAAGGAGACACAGAAACCCCAAGCAGTGATCAAGAGCCCTGTCCCAGAGGTGAAGGAGATATTGAAGCCTCCCTCCTCTTTTAGTTTTGAGAATGATATTCAAAATATTAAAGTTCCTATGCCTTTATTAGAGCTATTTAAAAATGAGGATTTCAAGAAGAACCTCTCCAAAGTGTTGTAGCCTGAGCCTTCATCTCATTCCACAGATTCAATAAACCTCCAAGATGAAAAACCTATTGTCATACTAGGACCTTTGGTAGAGGATAGAGATGACTCCTCCCCTCCTTTCTATACATCATTGAACATCCATGATAAGTTTCTTCACAACTACTTGATGGATTCAGGGGCATCTCATAATCTCATGCCTAAGATTGTCATGGAGGAACTCGGGTTGGAGGTTACAAAAACTTACCACGACCTGTACTCATTTGATTCCAAGAAGGTGAACTGCCTTGGGGTTATCAAAGAATTAGTTGTATCCTTGTTTCAGATGCCAATGGATCTTTCATATGCCACTATTCCTATGTTTGGATGTGAACAAAGAAGGTTGTATAAGGAAGTACAACTTTCTTACATCATCAGTGATGAAGAAAATCCGACCAACCACCCTATTTTTGCAGTAGATACCGATCTGGGAACTAGTATGTTACAACTCACTAATGGACCTCAAGCACCTATTAAAATCAGAAAGAAACCCATCACCCCTTGTGAAGACCCTCCTTCCAATATCCCTGTTTGGAAAATGTTTTTTGATGGAGCCTCTTCTAGAGAAAGTGTTGGAGCTGAGGTAGTGTTCATTTCCCCCACCCAAGAGACCATATCTCTGTCTTATAAGCTTGAATTTGAAATGACAAACAATGTGGTAGAATATGAGGCTGTTGTTTTGGGTTTGAGAGATGCCAAAGACATGAAGATTGAGAAGCTAGCAGTATTTGGAGATGCTGAGTTGATAGTAAAACAGGTCAGAGATCTATATCAGGTTAAGCACCCTAGGTTAAGGGCCTATATAAATGAAGTATGGGATCTTGACATCTTCATCTTGGCTTTTAATTTATTGTTTTTTCCAAGAGAGAAGAAATCTATGGTAGATTCATTGGATGTCTCAGCAAGCAATTTTAGGGTCCCTTTGCTCCCAAATCTCAAGTATGAGGTGGAATTAAAATACAAACCCTCTATTCCTAACAATGTAAAACATTGGAAGGTTTTTGAGGAAAATCTTGAGGTAAAAAGGTTTCTTGAGACCGCAGATGAATTCTCTGATTTGCATATTGATCAGGATCAAGATACTGAATAAACCCCTCATGCAGAGGTTTTCCTGAATAAAATTGTTGACCATCATATTGTTCAGTTGCCAAGTAACCATATTCCAAAGGGATTTGTCCCCCTAGAGAGATTGTTTGACAGAAATGATGTTGTTGTGAAGGTTAAAGGTTCAACTGAAGAGGCTGATGTGAATGAGTGAAATTTAGGAACATATGAGGATCCCAGGTATGTCAAATTGTCTAGAAGTTTGTCAAAGGATCAAAGGGCTGAGTATGACAAGATTTTGAAGGAGTTTGCTAATGTTTTTTCTTGGAAATATGAATATTTAAGAACATATGACACTAGAATCATTGAGTATAATATCCCTTTAAAAGAAGAGGCTGAACCTTTCAGGCAGAATCTCAGAAAGATAAATCCTATGCTACTGCCTATTATGGAAAAATAAGTGAAAAAGATGATGGATGCCCAGATCAACATCCCTCTGAGATTTTCAGAACGGGTGGCTAATTTGGTTCCTGTGAGGAAAAAGAGTGGATAAATCAGGTTATGTGTTGATTTCATAAATTTGAACAGAAGCTCCAAAAAGGACAACTACCCCTTTCCAAAGATGGAGCACATTTTGCAGAGAGTGACTGGCTCTGATGTCCATGATTGATGGTTTTTCTAGCTACAGTCTAATCTCTGTCCTGCCTGAAGATAGAGAAAAGACAACCTTCACTACTCCTTGGGGCACATTCATGTATGCTAAAATTCCCTTTGGATTGATGAATGCAGGAGAAAATTTCTAGCAAGCCATGGACATTTCTTTTATTGGGGAGAAAGACAAATTTGTAGTCATCTATCTGGATGATATTACAGTATTCTTAAGGTTTGATAAAGAGCATTGTCATCATCTGAGGAGATTTTTCTTGAAGTGCAGAAGGTTTGGTATCTCCCTCAATCCAAAGAAGCCTTTGTTTTCTATGAGAGAGGGTAAATTATTGGGGCATATTGTGTCAGCAGAAGGGGTAAGAATTGATCCAAACAGAGTAGAGGCCATCCGGACCTTATCTTTTCCCAGATCTAAGAAAGAGGTTCATTCTTTCTTGGGTAAAATCAACTTTCTAAGAAGATTCATTTCTAACTTTGTTGAGTTGGTTAAGCACATTACAACCATGCTTAGAAAGGGGAATGAAGTGAAATGGATTGTTGATTCTAGAAATTCTTTTGACCAAATTAACAAGGCTCTGACTGAAGCACATGTGCTCATTAGCCCTGACTATTATAAAGAATTTCTGATATTTTATTTTGTCTCATATGATACATTAGATTTTTTTTTTCTACAAATAAATATAAATGGGTTGGAGAAACCTATTTCTTTTTTCAGAAGAGAACTAAGGGATCCAGAAACAAGGTATGATATCAAGGAGAAGAAAGCATATTCTTTTTTCAAATCCCTCAAGGCTTTCAAAATGTATGTTCTGCCGTCAAAAATCATTGCATGTGTCCCCTCAGCCTCAGTAAAAGAGATATTGATCTAGCCTGATATAGATGGGAGGAGAAGCAAATGGATGGCAAAAATTATGGAGTTCGACCTAGAAATAAAACCCACCAAGTTGGTGAAAGGCCAAGGTTTAGCCAGGCTACTGGCTGAATCAAACTGCAATGCTTTAGGGGTAAATTTTATGAACATAAATTCAGAAAATCAGCAAACCGAGATTGTTGATAAAGACTCTCATATCAACTTCAACTTAGCAGAATGCACCTGGTATAAAGACATCATATATTATATACAGAATTTAAGGCCTCCTGATGGTTTGGACAAAAACAAAGCAAGAGCTTTGAAGCTTGAAGCAATCAAATATTGTCTCATCAATCAGGTTTTGTACTGGAAGGACCCTCTAGGAGTTTTGTTACGATGTCTAGATCCAAAAGAATCCCAAAAATCCATATCATATTTTCATGACAGCTTATGTGGAGGACATCATTTTTGGAGGACCACAACTTACAAGATCCTTAGAGATGGGTATTTTTGGCCTGGCCTTTTTACTGATGTTTGTGAAAATATTAGAACATGTGTCAAATGTCAAAAGTTTGTTGGAAGGCAACAAGTCAAATCTTTGCCTTTAAAACCTGTAATGGTTTATGGACCTTTTCAGCAGTGGGGTGTTGACTTCATTGGAGAGATCCACCCAGCCTCAAGTGGCCAACAAAGGTGGATTTTGACTGCCACTAGTTATTTTACCAAATGAATAGAAGACATCCCTACAAGGAGTGTCTCTCACAAGGTGATCATTAGCTTCCTTGAAGATATCATGTCCAAATTTGGTTGTTCAAGAAGGATTGTCACAGACAATGTTGACTCTTTCAGAGATGAATGATTAATAAAGTTCCGTGAGCAGTATGGAATTTCATTAATCCATTCTAATCCCTACTACCCTCAAGGAAATGGTTTAGCAGAATCCTCTAACAAGAGCCTCATAAATATCATCGAGAAATTGTTAGAAGATAACAAGAAAGTCTAGGACTCAAAGCTGAAATTTGCATTATGGGCTGACAGGGTCACAACAAAGAGGTCACTGGGTGTTTCCCCTTTTCAGCTGGTGTATGGGGTGGAGACCATTTTTCCTGCCCAACTTGCCTTGCCTATGGAAAAATTCCTCTAGGACCACCAAGGAGAACCCAATGATATGGTTAGGAGGATACAACAGTTGGTGGAAGAACAACAGACCAGGTAGCAGTTGCTTGATAAAGCTCATGATCACCAACAAAAAATAAAATGAGCCTTTGACAGGAGGGCAATAAAGGAGCATTTCTAGCTAGGATATTTGGTTCTCAAGTGGGATGCCCCCAAGAAGGACAAAGGAAAACATGGAAAATTTGAAGACTTATGGATTGGTCCGTTCAAGTATCTAAAGTATTTTCGAATAACACCTATAAATTGCAGTGCTTGTAGGACTCTAAAGTTTTGGGCAGCCCTGTCAATGGGCATTTTCTGAAAAAGTATTTTGTTTAAGCCATGAATGGATTTCCACCATTGTAATTACCATTTGCTTTCATTTTCTGTTTAAAAAAGAGACTCCATAACCCAAAAATCTAAGGCACTAGAACTGCTCATTCTTGGCAGCTTACAGGGAGCGTGCCATCCACTATGGAACCAATGTTATCACATACAATTGTTCAAGTTTGTAGGTTATATCCATTAACGCATAGAGCAGGCGAAGGAAATTAAAATGGCATTTTTTCCCCTGCACATTTTCAATGTCGCACTATCTCTAAACGCAGATGGAAGGACTCCAAAGTTAGCAGGAAGATAAATTTTAGCAGGGGCACTAAAAGTAGTTGATGCACCCAGATATTAGCTCCCCTCCAGATCGACGGTCGCTAGTCATATCGGGGTCGCAACATGCGTGGACGTTAAAATTCGAAGGGCAAGCTGAGATCAAAACCGTGGTTTCACGGGGAGGTGACATGTCAGAAGGAGGTGCATATCAGGCCTGAAATTGGTGAAAGTTCAAACTACTTTTAACGGCCCTGATATGCACATGTGCATATAGTGCCCTATCCCGGGTCGACAAGTGGTTTCCTGATAGTTGTCCTACCACACTCAAATCCCAAGGAGGGTCCAACCAAAGAGTGAGGGTTGACTCCCACAACCTCAACGCCCAATCTAATCATGATAGGCGGTCTTCTGTGGATCATTCGTCTCGTCAAGATCTAATCCCAATGAAGATTCAGTTAATGAGGTAGGGGTTGGTAGCTGAAACCTTAGCTCATCCCATAAATGGAAGTCTAGATAGTTATGGCCAATGAGGATAGACTGTCAGTAGGGTACAAAGATGGTCAGTTTTTTGCAAGTTCTCGTTGAACCTGGTTTGCATCTAAAAAATGAAAACATGCCCAATCTAATAGAGAACTGTTTAGATGCAAATCTTTAAATGGAATTTCCAGATCATACTCCTAACAATAGTGGACTGGTCTAAGTATAAATAGATCAGTTTGATATTTTGTTAGGTTCGTCAAATGGTTGAGCAGAGATCCCTATTTTGTAATATTTTGATGCCAGAACTGTTCTCTGGTTATGTATCAAATTTGATACTTTTGCATTAATAGAAGTCGGCTTCTCTCATCTCTTTGTAAACACTGTGCTAAAACACTCAGGCATGGAGGATCCAGTTGAGGGTTGTAGTTCTATTGTAATGTAGGTTTGATTACATTATTGTTGTGACCAGTTTAGTCAACTTCGTTGTTACCTTATTCCCCCTTACATTGAAAGGCTCGGGCATGGAGGATCCAATCGAGTTGTTGTAGTTGCATTGTGATGTAGGCTTGATCATTATGTTTGTGTGACATATTTCAGTGTCTGAAGCTTAATTTCAAGAGTGTCCTTGAGCATGCTTTTTTCTTCACCAAGTTTCTTGAATGTCAGATGCCCATGGAATACTTGTCCACCTTTATGACTAAGTCTTCCTTCTGCTCGCACTTAAACTCAAATCACTGAATGAAGTTAATGAGGCCCTCACTTCCCTATGCATTATTGTCCAGTTCCTATATTAAAGTCATTCTTATATTGAGTTTTTTTTATTTGAACTCCATTCATAACACCAACATCCACCAAATATTATGATGGGTAATGGGCTTATCCTCATGCAATATGAGGGTTACTCTCAATGATAACACCATGGAATCCAAATTCACAACCCAATTTACCGCCCTCCAGTCTATTATCAATCAATTGTTGAACTTCCATGTAGATCCTTCCTCATCTGACCAACCTGACGTTGTCGATTCCTCTTAGTATTTGCATTTTCAACCCAATTCATTTCATCGTGAAGCTCATCTTCCCCATGTAGAGGTCAATAAATTTAATGGCTCTGATCTGAGGGGTTCGGTCACTCAAATGGAGCATTATTTTTCTCTGCATGGTATTACTGACGAGTTGGCCAAACTTCGCTATGATGTCCTCTATCTAGATCTTGAACGCTGGAAAAGGTTGCAATGGCATAAAAATTCATGTCAGGGGAATAATTCTTCGACCCAGTTTGTTGCAGAGCTCTATGCCCACTTTGATACTGATACCCACTATCTCGGTCGAATTGAAACAATCAAGCACAATGGAAAACTTTATCACTGCTTTTGAGCATTTGGCCTTTCAAACAGAGGGCATTTTCGATGCGTTCTTCCGTAAATTCTTTATCAGTGACCTCAAGGATGAAATGTGATCCCAGGTTCTCATGGACTGCCCTCAGACTTAGTTGGAAGTTACTACACGTGTTAAAGAGGCCCAAAAAGTTATTTTATTCTAGAACAAAAAACCCTCTTTTGTTCCTCTCCCTTGACCCACTAATTCTAACCCCCCTGTCACTCCCCTCAAGGTCTAGACTAACTAGGGATGAAATGGTTGAACACCAACTGAAGGGTCTTTTCTATAATTTTGATGAAAAATATTTTTTGGGGAACAAGTGTAAGGAACAAAAACTTTTTATGGTCATTTCCAAAGATGTTCTTGAAGAGGATGTGACAGTTCCCCTTGTTGATGAGCCCTCCCTTCCCAATGCTACCCAGGAGCCTGTTGACCCACTTATTTCATTGCATGCCCTCAATAGATTATCCTCCCCACAAACCCTCAAGCTCATTGGCTATATTAAGCACAGGAAGGTCATCATCCTTCTTGATAGTGGTAGCACCCACAATTTTATTCATCGTCACATTGCCTAGGAAACCAATTGTTATATTCGTTCTCTAAATAATTTTCAAATTATGATAGTCAATGGTGGGTCCATGAAATGTGGTGGGATTTGTGAAAATGTTCGTCTTCAAATAGGACATTACCACCAGAAATCTCATATATTTTCCATTTACATGGGCAATTGTGGCATTTTGCTAGGTGTTGAATGGTTATGCACTTTGGGTTCCATTCTTATGGATTTTAAGGAATCAACCATGCAATTCCAACAAGAGGGCCAAAGGTATCAATTATGAGGTCTCACAGTTGGTTCTCCTAAGATCAGTAGTTCCCATGACATGAAAAATGTAACATCCCCAGCCACCAACAGGCCAGGAAATGCCACTAACACAACCTTAACTTAGCCTTTAAAGCTTTGATTCCAAACTGTAGCATTCCCGGCCAACACAGAGACTGGGTAATGCTACCACTGTGGAATATACACTTTTATAATATATGCATTTTAATCGAATTAAAACACTTCATCACAATAATCATAGAATTACTACTACAATATAGAATCAATGGAATTAATAGTAGTTCATATATGCAACAGAATACATGATATCATTCAAGCATCACATACATGCATAACAAATAAATTAAGCACAGATTGATAGTTATCTTTTCAATTGGAGTAACACAACCAACTACGTGTAGACCTTTCACAAACCTCCCAGCCTTAGACCATGTTTCTCATCACACTCAGTAGTGGGTCACCCTCGAGATGTGAAAAAGCTCCACCCAGGGCAAGGGAATCCTAGAATAGGCTGATGTTATAGGAAAGCTACACAGAGCAACCAGAAGAATTCTCTCTAGGAGCCTTCTTATGCCCACTACTCACAAAATCACATTCCCCACATGCTTGTTCCACCAGGGAGTATACACCTTGACAAGCACAGTCCATCAGTTGCTTCACCTCCCTCTCTGGGTCTAGGCAATAGGCCAGATCATGAATTCTTAGAGCTCCGTAGCTAGTGTTGGACTCTCTCTGGGAGAAAACCACTTCCCAGCAGACTCTCTCACCTAGAGAGATCTACTCACATGCCTGACAACCTGCCTCTTCTACCACGGGCCTAACAACCCCCTTCTTCAACCGGTTTCAACTCAATTCCCGCAAGGTGAGGATAACAACAACAACAATAGAAATTTGGTTAAGTCACGGTGAAAGTAGCAACAGGAATTTGGGTATGGACATCCAAAAATGACAACAGTCTACACTAAGACACAGCATGGTTCAAACATTTATAGGGTGCTCTGACTTCATAGGAGACACGGACCACTCCACGAGTTTTCCACTGGTTCAAGGTGCGTGAAAAGGACTCAAAACACAGAGGTTGATGATGGAGGTATCTGGTTCAGGTAGAGGATGGGATAATGTCCAAATGGACAACCTTCCTGTGAGGGTTTCCTTCCATGTGCGTGGGTAAGAAAATGCAGATGCAGAGGCAAAACAGGTTCAAATGCCCCCGATCCCAACGAACTCAGGCGGAGGATGAAACAATGAAAGAATGACCCCTAACACTGTTGACTCATCAATTTTAACTACATGCACCCAGCTCAACACTTGTCTTCCTGGAGCTGCATCTGTTTCCTTTTGCACATGTTTCCTCTCCCAGGACTTAGGATAAAAACACTCAACACTCAGCATGTCCACTTTAGCCTTCAAGAATTAATAATAAATATTATTCCTTTATACGTAAGCCCCCTAGCTTAGCCCCTAGGCCCACACACTTAACCTCCTCTCTTACCCAACCTTGTGGAATCTTAGTCCCCCATCACTCTTTCTTCGTGGTCAGTCTGTATGCAACGATGTTTATATTTTATTAATGATCTGCATAGTTACATATACAAAATCAAGCTCTTGGCCTTTAACACTTAGGCTCTCTTACCTAATAAACACATAATCCCACTAGCTTATCAACACTCATCTCACTAGCCTACAAAACATGTTTAAAATTTATAAATACAACTGGGGCTCGTCCTTGGGGATATTACAATCCCCTCCCCGTATTTTTGCACTGTTCTCAGTCCAACTCTTTACACAACATCAACAAGATTTCCAAAATATTCAAAGAGATGCGGGTATTCTTCCCCCATAGCATCCTCATGCTCCCATGTCATGTCCTCATGACCGTACTAGGTCCACTAGACCTTTACAATCCCTATGGCTCGATTCTGGAGTTGTTTTCTCTTTCGGTCCAATATGCGCACTAGATGCACTTGCAAGATGCCTTCTTTCTCTACCTGAATCACATTCCAATCAATAACATGATTATTATCGGGTATATATTTCTTAAGCAATGAAACATGAAACACATTATGTACAGTCATGGATGCAGGTAATGCAAGCATATATGCAATGTATATATATGCATATACAGGCAATTCTAGTAACACTATAACATGTATACAAGATACACAACATACAATAAATAGAGAATTGTACTTATCTTTTGATTGAGAAGACCTCCATATCAACATGGTCTAGGCCAAGGTACCAAACCTTAGTATCATTCCAACCAATGGTCTCTCCTTCCCCATATGTTTTTCCCACCCCAGGAGTGTACACCTTCATTGTCACACAGTCCATCGGCTGCTACACCTCCCTTTCATTGGGCTTCAGCAATAGGTCGGCTCAGGAAGTCCCAGAGCACGGTGGCTCCCGGAGTTCCAACTTCCCTCAAATATTTCCAATCAACATCTTCCTGAGCTACTCTTTGTAGTCAACATTCCACTTTAATCAAAATCATGTCATCTGCATCGCCCACACGCAATTATCATTAGGAAACATAAATTAATTCATTTAAGAACTCAAACTTAGTTCAAAAGGGAATTCAACTTTTTCCCCAAAACATGAAATTCCATTTCATAATTCTTCTTGGTTGTTGCCATATTAATATTTCAACCTTCCTTGTGGTTTTCCACAAGCACCAAACTATATACCATTTTCCTGCAAGGCTTCATCTTGCATACTACCAACAATTTTCAGTATTTCATGTACATCATAATTCAATTGCAATATGTACAGAACCATATATAGTGAATTTAGAATTGTCTGCATCTAGCAATTCAATCAAAATTACCAAACAATTTAATAAAATAGAATGACTTGTCATTCTATGCATATGCATGTTCACAGTAATATCTGTAAGTTCATTACTTATTTTTCTGAACAAGAAAATTTCCTGTAGTCAATGCTGATGTGACTACTTGACTTGCAACTTTCCTGTTGCAATGTCTAACAACTCCTTAAATGTTCTCATCTTCATGAGTTCACAACATTTCAGTTGTTAGTAGAAATTATTTCCATGCAATATTATATATGCATGTACCTACAAAACTCATTCAGCCATTGCATTTAGTATACAATTATATCACTTACTATGCATGAGTGCAATTCTCAGTGCATACTTATTTAGTGCACCTTGCATTGAATTACATAATTCTCTCCATCTCAGTCATGTATCTTACCACCATAAGGTGGAATTATGTCCAATGTGTTGACACATTCTCCACACACTTCCTATTGTCTTCCCAATTAATTGGATGCCTTCCTTTTTGCCCCGAACACTACACCAAGAATATAATTATGTGGTGTTCATTAGTGTTAGCAAAAAGGTTGCAGTCCAAGTTTTATTTAAAGGTAGGAAGCTTTTAGTACCTGTGTGGCTCATAACCTTTTTGTATCCGTACCTGTCCATATCCAACCCTGTCCTAGTCTCATACATGACTAGCTTACTAGCATTCATTCCTATAACAAGTTCTTATATTTTAATTCTTTGGTTATTACCCCATAACCAAATTAACATGACATTCTACTATGTCAGTGCGTGCATTCAGAAGCTTTGAATTAATGCAGGCCTCTATCCTTTACGACATCCAGTGGTATGCATTCAATTATATAATCATGTGATTTTATAAAAATAACTCTGGGTCAGGAAATTCTTACCCAAATTTTGTTTCAACAATTATTCAAAAAGAGTAATAAAACTCATACCTGCATGACTACCATTAATAAATTTTATACTACCTGAATGTCTGATGGCAGTAGAATATTTCATGCTTCTTTTATAAAACTTATAACCAGCACTTCATCTCTATGTTGCTTCACTCCTTATGCAACAACATCACCAACAACACTTGCAAACACATAAGCATTATTTCCTCTCGCTGACCCAACAAGCCGTAACAGACTTGCTGCCACAGAAATTGCAGCAACTTCGTTCTCCCTATAAAACTTTTCCTTGTTGATCCCAGAAGTCTACAATTCTTTCCGAATTCCTGAATCTTCTTGTGCTCTCATTGTAGTCACTGTACATAACTATTTATTCCCTGATCACTTTCAACGCAGTGCCCCTACCTCAGCGGGGTCTGGTAACCTTCCGGTCAAAGGATATTTCCAAATGCTGAGTCGAATTGACTATTTGGGCCTTTTCTAGACCCCTATTAATATTACATAGGTCTCCTTTCCTTATTTAGGTGTAGGTCCTTACAGACCCACGGGCTTATTCCTGCGTGCTTCCAAAACTCCATGTTTCAGGCGCTAGCCCCCTTTTCATTAGCCCTTTTCTTCATATTACTCTGGGCTATGACCTCATGGAAAACTGTGATTGCGGGCATGAGTAAGAGTGGTTTTAGGCCAACTCGCTTTTCTCCCTGTAATTCACCTTCAACTTCCACGTATCACTTTGTTAAAATCGTGGTATAAATTGTGGCCCGCTCTCGAATTTTTAACATACGAGCAAGTTCTGGCCCCATAATCCATCTCGTCCATTGATCTCCAATCCCTTAGCGATGATACGCGATCAATGATTGTTATCTATCCTCCCTTTTCTACCTTATTTCCTCCTTCCACACACAATCCCAGATCTACACGATCTATAGACACATAGCTCCCTTCCAAATGAATGGCTATGGTTGATTCTAGCTCTCTGACCCTCAAGAGTTTCAACTCTCAACTATCTGGTTTTCCCTGTATGACAATCTTCCGGATGGGAATATCTATAGACACCTGTCCTCAACAATCAAATAGTTCTGATGAACTCCCACTCTCCAGCCTTCGGGAGTTCTCACATCTCCACACACACACATCTCTGGAGTGAATTTCCCTGGAGTGAAAAATATTTTGCGATGCATCCTCTCCAAATCAACGACCCTGATTCTCTTCGGGACTACAGCTCTTTTTGACCAAGACCAAATCAATGGTCCTTCGACCTCCTCCTTGATCAACGATCGAGTTCTCCTTTGGTACTTCAATTCTTTCATCCTCTACTTTCGTCCGGAGTGCTCCATACCCAGAGTTCCAGATCTGGTGCCACACATCCACTTTCATATCAACAACCAAGACTTACTTTAGTTGTTTCTCCTCCTCCTTGTCCGCAAACTTCTGAAGTTGTGGATCTTATGCCACTTTTCCTCCTGGACGATGAATGGTCCCAAATCACTTCAAGACTTTGGGACTTTGACAAGTCCACTTCTCCTGTGCACATGAGGGTTAAGCCTCGTGTGCTTACCTTAGGATCCAGTGGTTGCTGGTCCTTCATGCTCAGATCCAATGGATGGGATATGTTCCTCTCCTCTGCGCTTCCTTTATTCTATTGGATTCTAATCTAACGGTCCAGGATCCTTCCGACAACCAATATGACAGCTGTTGTTTCTCCTCCTCCTGAGATTTTGACTTCTTCCACCTTGGAAGATTTTGTCAGTGTTCAAAGGCTTCGGCCTTTGACCTTTCTCCTACAAGTATGCCTCTTGGATCTCATCTTCTCTCTCGTAAGCATTATCTCTTATGAGATTTAGGACTTAGAATGAGTCTATCTCCCACGCACTCCTTGCGTTATCTCTTTTGAGATTTTAGAATTACTTAGTCTCCTAAGGGTCTCGACCCTTCTGTTTCCTTTCAAAGGAAAACTTTTTGCCCTCCTGACAACCTTCTTCTCAAAGAACACCTTGTTGAGCGTTTTCTACAGAGTGTTCAATAGCTCCGTGAGTATCTTCCTCTAATACTCTTCTCCTTGAAATTGACAAAGAGTTCTCTCTATTCACACTTGCACTCGCTCAATGCCCGCCTGGAAAATCCCTACAAAGTTCTCAGTGACTCTATCTCTCTCTAAACTCAACACAAAGTTCTTCATGTGCACTCCTTGCACCTGCACTGATGAAGGTTCAACGGTATCTCTCTTGAGCTTCTCTGAGGTTAACTTACCTCTATAAAAGCACTCCTTGCAGACAATGTGCACTGCTTGCACTCGAAAACTCAAAGAAGAGAAAAAATTGAAACTTATTCAATACTTCACCATTTTACGCATTCAAACCAATCTAATTTAAGAAAACGTTCATATTTCATTTTCTTTCCGAGCTCTTCTCTGATCCGTAGTAATTTGTGAGAATTATCCATTTTCTCTCAGTCCCCAATTCATGCGACCATGGGTCGTTACCAAGCGCTATATCAATAAGCACTTACTCGGGCCTTCGACCTTCAGCTTCGAAATATTTCCAACCACCACACAACAATCTCTCATAGTTCTGGATTACCGAACTCACGAAATAGGGAAGATCATCAGTCCATGTCTACCTAACATCCGATGGCTGACACTTACTATGGAAACTCAGGTGTCTAAGTTCCATGTCTTTGGTTCTTTGAGACTTCATAGCTTCAGAGGATCTCGCATCCACACATACAAACTATTAATCTCCGAAAATTTCCAATCACCTTTGGTGACATCATTACGTCACATTACTTAACATTTTCCAACTGCGGGGGCATGCAATGGTGGTTTGGAGAAACCATCCTTTCATCCCGCAATTCTTCTGACGCTGACAGATAACCCCTCAGTGAAACCGCGGTTTGGATTGTGGGACCGCCTTGGATAGTTAACTCTCGTGCAACTTGGGTCCCCGCAATGCCTCTTGGTCGTCGATATTTATGTATCGTGATCAATGCCAATGTGGGTCCTCCGACCTTTAACTACGTTACGTAACCTCAGGCCCACTAGCCATGCTCATACGAAAATCCATATGGCGGAATACTAGTGGCTGATACATGGCCCATTCAGATGGGTGACACGCGTCTCATTCCAAATTCCATTTCAACCTTCCACAGTTTCAAAACCCATTGACACGTGGCATACGTCCCATGTGTCCATGTCCATCCAAGTGATGTCATCATGACTCACTACTTCAACTCTTTGGGAGATTTCTCCCTTCGCTACTGCGTTGACCTTTTAACATTGGCTTGATCCAACGGTCAAGCTCTCCTCTCCAGATATATGGTGTATATCCACTTTAGAGCTTCGGTCTTCAACCCTTCTCTTATTTTTGGCATCAGACTTCACTGAAGTCGTGAAGTTCAAAGGGCTTCCAGGTTAAATATTCTACACCTTCCCCATATCTGACAGTTGTAAGGGATTTCCCTTCCTTTTGAATAGATCCTATGATGTAGAACAAACTTTGTTACTCTACGGATTTCCAAAGGAGTTCATGGATAACTGCCTCGCAACATTACCATATATGATGGTCATGAAGGATTCTCCTTCTCCCGAATAGATCTTAAGGTCCACATTACTCTACAGCCCAACACGACTTCTGTCATGGTTTTACAATACCGTTATTCCTCCTAAGCTTTGTAACACGACCAAGGTAACTTATTGGCACTCAAGAAGGTTCTGGCATTTGAAATTGGTCCTCTAGACACAATTTCCTCCTGAAACTTTGGGTCCAATGACCACTTATCCAACCTATCCAGGTTCGACGTTAAAACCTTGGCTATGAACTTGAATTTTGTCCATTCCGACAACAACTATTTTCTGAAACTTTTGCTTCAACTACCACTAACATAGCCCATCCAGGCTCAGTGTTGAAACCATGGCTCTGATACCAATTTTTAACATCCCCAGCCACCAACAGGCCGGACAATGCCACTAACACAACCTTAACTTAGCCTTTAAATCTCTTATACCAAACTGTATCATTCCCAGCCAACACAAAGATCGGGTAATGCTACCACTACGGAATATACACTTATATAATATATGCATTTAATCGAATTAAAACACTTAATCACAATAATCATAGAATTACTTATACCATATAGAATAAATGGAATTAATAGTAGTTCATATACGCAACAGAATACATGATAACATTCAAGCATCACAGACATGCATAACAGATAAATTAAGAATACACTGATACTTATCTTTTAAATTGGAGTAACACCACCAACTACGTGCAGACCTTCCATGAACCTCCTATCCTTATACCACATTGCTCATCACGCTCATCAGTGGGTCACCCCTAAGCTGGGACCAAGTTCCACTCAGGGAAAGGGAATCCTAGACTAGGCTGAGGTTACAGGAAAACTACACAGAGAAACTAGAAGGATTCTCTCTAGGAGCCTTCTTACACCCACTACTCACTGAATCTCATTCCCCACATGCCTGTTCCACCCGAGAGTATACACCTTCACAAGAACATTCCATCGGTTTTTTCACCTCCCTCTCTGGGTCTCGAAAACAGGTCAGATCAGGAATTGTCAGAACTCCGTAGCTAGTGCTAGATTCTCTATGGGAGAAAACCACTTCCCAGCAGACTCTCTCACCTGGAGAGAGCTATTCATAGGCCTGAAAACCTACCCCTTCTACCACATGCCTGACAACATGCTTCTTCAACCAGTTTCAACTCAATTCTCACAAGGTGAGGATAACAACAACAACAATAGCAATTCGATTAACTCACGGTGATAGCAACAACATGAATTTGGGTATGAAAATCCAAAAACAGTAATAGTCCACACTAAGACACAACACGGTTCAGACATTTACAGGGTGCTCAGACTTCACAAGAGACATGACTCAGTCCATGAGTTTTCCACTGGTTCAGGGTGCGTGACAAGGAATCAAAACACAGAGGTCGATGATGGAGGTCTTGGGTTCAGGTGAAAGATGGGAGAATGGTCGAATGAACAACCTTCCCATGAGGGTTTCCTTCCCTATGCACGGATAAAAAAATGCAGATGTAGAGGAAAAATGGGTTTAGATGCCCTTGATCCCAGCGAACTCAGGTGAAGGATGACATAATGATAGAATGACCCCCAACACGATTGACTCATCAGTTTTAACTGCATGTGCCCAGGTCGACACTTGTTTTCTTGGAGCAGCATGCGTTTCCTTTTGCACATGTTGCCTCTCCCAGGACTTAGGATAAAAAAACTCAACACTCATCATGTCCACTTTATCCTTCAGGAATTAATAATAAATATTATTCCTTTAGAGGCAATCCCCCTAGCTTATACCCTAGGCCCACACACTTAGCCTCCTCCCTTACCCAACCTTGTGGAAGCTTAGTCCCCCATCACTCTTTCTTCATGGTCAGTCTACACGCAATGATGTTTATATTTTATTAATGATCTGCATAGTTACATATACAAATTCAGGATCTTGGCCTTTAACACTTAGTCTCTCTAGCCTAATAAACACATAAGCCCACCATCTTATCAACACTTAGATCACCAGCCTACAAAACATGTTTACAATTTATAAATACAACTGGGGCTTGTCCTTGGGGATATTATAGAAAATCTCCTCAAGAAAGGCCACTCTAGTATAATTTCTCAAATCCATTCTATTCAAGCCATTGAGACACCCTATGTGCATCCTAACCTCCAAGCTATCCTTTCCACACATCAAGCTGTTTTTTCCACCCCTCAGGGAATTCCTCTTTCTCGTGGTGTTCATGATCATTTCATTCCCCTTGTTCCTGGTAGCCCTCCTCCTAATTATTTCCCTTATCTTCATCCCTTTTCCCAAAAGAATGAAATTGAGCTAATAGTGCAGGAATTTCTCCAAGAGGGTGTTATCCGCCCCAGTACCAGCCATTATTCTTCCCCTGTGGTCATGGTACTTAAGAAAGAATGTACTTGGTGCATGTGTCCTGATTTTTCGTGGCCTCAATAAACTCATCGTCAAAGACAAGTTTCCCATTCATGTCATTGATGATCTCTTGGATGAGATTAGTGGTTCTTATTACTTAACTAAACTTGATCTGGATTCTGTGTTCTGGCTACCTCCAGATACATATGAAAAAATTTGATGTACCCAAGACTGATTTTCGCACTCATGAGGGTCACTATGAGTTTTTGGTCATGCCCTTTGGCCTATGTAATGCCCCCTCCACCTTCCAAAGCTTCATGAAACATGTCTTCCATCCTTTTATTCATCATTTTGTCTTAGTTTTCTTTAATGATATTCTCATATATAGTAAAACTTGGAAATCCCATCTTTCCCATGTGGATCAAATTCTCCATCTACTCTCTCAACACCACCTTTTTCTCAAACGCTCTAAATGTGCCTTTGGTGCCTCAAAAGTAGAGTACTTGTGTCATATTGTTGACAAGGCGGGTGTCGGGTGGATCCTAAAAAGATTGAAGCAATGCAGGATTGGCCTCACCCCAAGACTATCAAAGGCTTGCGTGGTTTTTTGGGTTTAACAGGTTATTATCGAAATTTTGTTTGGAATTATGGAAAGATTGCGGCCCCTCTCATTGCTCTCCTTAAAAATAATTATTTTACCTGGACTCTAGCAACGGATCAACATTTTCAAGATTTGAAGGCAGCTATGTGTACTACTCCGGTCTTGGCCCTTCCTGATTTCACAAAGACCTTTTTCATGGAATGCGATGCCTGAAGTAGAGGAATTGGAGCAGACCTTATGCAAGAAGGTAGACCGTTTTCCATTACCAACAAACAATTATCAGAACGCCATTTGGGCCAATCAATCTATGAAAAGGAAATGTCGGTTATTCTACATACAGTAGATATCTGGCACCCTTATCTCCTGGGGAAATGCTTCCAAATTAAGATAGATCATCAAATCCTCAATTATTTTTTGGAGCAACGACCTTTTTCCTCAGAGCAACAAAAATGGGTAACTAAGGTCTTTGGTTATCATTATGAGATCATTTACAAGAAAGGAAAATAAAATGTGGTTGCTGACGCTCAGTCTCAGAAATATGAAGATGAAGGGTCCATTTTCTCCCTATCCTTCATTGAACCATATTGGCTCCAACTTGTGTGTCAAGAATGGATACATGATCCTAAAATATCACATCTGATCCAACAATTGCAAGACAACTCTTCAATTTCCCTAGGGTACTCTTGGGACAATGATGAGCTTCGCTACAAAGGCCGTTTGTATTTAAGTAAACAGTCACAACTTAAATCCATAGTGCTTTATGAGCTTCATGCTACTCCCACAACTAGACATTCAGGGTTTACCAAAACCTATGACTGGATCAAACGCTATTTTTTTTTGGATGGTATGAAAAAGGACGTTCACACTTTTGTAGCCGAATGTGACGTTTGTCAATGCAACAAAGGAGAAACCATCAAACCTCTCAGCACACTCCAACCACTTACGATTCCACCTGCTATTTGGAGGGACATATATATGGATTTTATTGTGGGATTACCTAAATTAGGAAATAAGTATGTCATCATGGTGGTTGTGGATCATCTTTCCAAGTATTCTCATTTATTTTCTCTTCAATACCCATTTACCGCATCCATTGTGGCTCAAATTTTCATGGATCATATCTCCAAGATTCATGGCATGCCTCATTATATTGTTTATGATCAACATCCCACTTTCACCAGCAATTTTTGGCAAGAACTGTTCAGACTATAGGGCACCCATTTGCATCTCAACATCACCTATCATCCCCAGACTGATTGTCAAATTGAAGTTGTCAACAAGTGTTTGGAGACTTATTTGAGGTGTTTTTCCTCTGAAATTCAAAATAAATGGGCTCAATGGTTACCATTAGCTGAATGGTAGTACAACACTTCTTACAATACATCTACTTGCATGACTCCTTTTGAAGCAGTTTATGGCCAAAATCCACCTTTCGTTCTCTTCTACATGCCAGGTGTATCGAAGGTCCAGGCAGTTGACCAAACACTTACTGGATCCAGGAAGGTTGGTTTGAGTTTGGAACTTAGTTCCAATCACCTTTTTTAATTAGGAGACATGAAAAACATGATGGAGCTTAGAAAGACTGGGAAAAGCTAACCGATAGGACACCTATCCAACGTGCTTGAGAAATATATAAGTACCATAAAATATGGGCACCATCTTTTGACAATGTTCGTCCTTGAGTGAAGTTTTCTTATAAGGTTGTAGTCGAAGAAATACTTGGTCTCCTTCAACAAATTGACATTTTGAACGATCTTCATTGACGTGTTGCTTCATGAAACTCTGATCCAGAAGCCTGACAGGGCTCAAAAAGGCTCAAAAATGAGAGTGCTCAGAATCCAACAAAACCAATTCCATTGCATCTGTCTCGTCTTCCTGATTACAGCCATATATTTACTTCGTCAAACGGGCTCCGTATGCGAAAGTTATCGTGTTCTGATCGAAAGCCCAAACAGGGAAAAAGTCAAAGGTCAAATGGTCAAAAAGTCAATGCTAATGTCAGCATGACATCAGCATGTTGACTCTGTAGGAGATGACATGGCACTCTCTGGCTGATGGTGATTGGGAGGTTCGCTGACAGGGCATACACGTGGCAGGCAACTGGACCAGTCAATGGTTGACAAGTGGCATTAGTTCGTCAAATGGGGAGGTGCCACGTGGCCCAGTCATGGGCAGCCACATGGCACCCAGTCACCTTGTCGGCAGTGTGTGGGAATTTCCAAAAATGTTTTGTGGTCATGGATTTTGAACCCACAACCAACCACCAAGCCTAAGCGCTTTCACATATGACCCAACACCAATGCGCCCACGTATCACTTGTTTAAACAAATGTAATTTAATTTATATAAAGTTGATATATATATTATGGAGGGTGGAAAGGGGCTGGGGCTAAGCCCCAGCCCATGGTTGCACGTTATGCTATGACCACAGCTAAATGGCATGGATGATTTTAGGGGCTAAATTTCGCTCATGGGCTAATTTTCCATGGTTTTTCCAAAAACGAGATTCATTATTTTAAAAATGATTCTCCCAAATTCTATAGGATAAAATTATTTTACCTTAAAAATCACCTAAATTTTATAAAAACTATATAAAATACTTAGAAATTTGAATATTTTTACAAAAATATCGCCAAACATTTATAGTTGACATATGAAGGATTAGTAAGATT
>ML788727.1:318405-328431 GCA_009831015.1 Picea engelmannii
CAAACTCATCATAAGCCTTACACACTTAAATGGATAAGAAATCATCATCAAATGCACATAACAAAGCATTGCACAATCAAATTTGCAATTTCATCTAAGTATGTGGATGAAGTAACATGTGATGTAGTGCCGTTAAGAGAATTTGGAATGGTCTTAGGTAGTCCGTACTTATATGATTGTAAGGCAATCTTCTACAGGACAAAGAATCAATATCAATTCACTAAAGCAGGTCAAGATTATGTGGTTCATGCTCATCATGTTAAAGCAAATAAAACACTTCAAACAATGGAACAATTAAAGAAGGCAGTGCAAGCAAGCAACAAAACAATAATTGTTTCAAATGAAGTAATTGATCTTAAGCAAGAATAAGACATGATTGTTGAATGGAAAATCAATCATAAGTTTCTTCAAGATAAGCTCATGTCGTGTAGATATTTCAAGTATATTAGCTCATTTGCAGTCATCTTTTTGATACTGTCATTAGTAATGTTTTCTACATGGATGATAGTGGCTTCAGTAAGATGTAACGGGGTTTAAATGGATAACACTATACTGTCAGTTGTCATGATTGTGTTACAGTTGATCTTGATGAGACAGGTGCACAGGACAGAGTTCAGAGACAGAGGATAAGTTGGGTGGCCTATCCCGAGCTTGTTGACTGGTCAGTAACCTTTTGGGGACAAAAAGGTCTTTTAGTGGGGAAGTGTGATCCGAAATTGGATCCAGAAGCCTGACAGGGCTCAAAAAGGATCAAAAATGAAAGTGCTCAGAATCCGACGAAACTAATGCCATTGCATCCATCTCGTCTTCCTGATTCCGGCCATATATTTACTTCGTCAAACGGGCTCTGTATGCAAATGTTATCGTGTTCTGATCGAAAGCCCAAACAGGTAAAAAGTCAAAGGTCAACTGGTCAAAAAGTCAATGCTGATGTCAGCATGACATCAACATGCTGACTGTGCAAGAGATGATGTGGAACTCTCTGGCTGATGGTGATTGGGCAAGCTCGCTAACAGGGCATACATGTGGCAGGCAACTGGACCAGTCAATGGTTGACAAGTGGCATTAGTTCGTCAAATGGGGAGGTGCCACGTGGCCCAGTCATGGGAAGCCACGTGGCACCCAGTCACCTTGTCGGCAGTGTGTGGCAATTTCCAAAAAAAAAATTTGGTCATGGGTTTTGAACCCACAACCAACCACCAAGCCTGAGCGCTTTCACATATGACCCAACACCAATGTGTCCACGTATCACTTGTTTAAACAAATGTAATTTAATTTATATAAAGTTGATATATATATTATGGAGGGCGGAAAGGGGCTGGGGCTAAGCCCCAACCCATGGTTTCAAGTTATGCTATGACCACAGGTAAAGGGGGCGCAGGCGCATAGCGCGGAGGATAAGGAACAGTCCCATGGGACACGCACAAATCCAAGAGCCAACACTTTTAAAGGGCCAGTGCTTAGCCTTTGGGCTAGCGCTTAGCCAAATATAGCTACCATATGACCATTAAAAGGGTGTGCACACTAGACAAAGGGGGCCTATCCCCAAATATTTGCAAAAATGGGTTTTTTTGTAATGTTTAGTGGGTTTTTTTTTATATTATGCCTGTTAATGGAGGATTTGGCCCATTTTTGGGAGATATTGGGCATTTTTGGAGCCCAAATTTTGGGAGGAAGTTGGGGATGGATAAACAACTTCAGATCTATATAAACCATGCCTGTTTGAGGCCATGGAGGATAGTCAGAGCAGAGTTATGCTGAAGAGAAGCCAAGCCAAAGCCATTTTTATGCAGGGAAGCTATTGAGGAGCAGACGCTTGCGGGCCATTTCTGGGAGCTCCGGACGTCCGTTTTGCATGCCGTTTTCTTTGAAGGGTTCTAGAGATCTAGAAGAACATGACCAGATTAGTCTTGTAGCCAATTGGCACTGTTGTGATGTACTTTTGAGCTTTTGAACATAAATAAAGAAGCCTCCCCCATAGAGACAAAGGCTCGGAGACGTAGGCAACGTTGTGCCGAACTCCGTTATCAATCCTCGTGTTATGCTTTGTTGTCTATTATTTCATTTAATATCTGCAAATGTGTATATGGCTGTCATAATTCCTCTTCTTTCCTCATTCTTTCATTAAGTTTCTCAATTGGATAATTAACGCATGCAAAATTAAAACTCAACCATAGCCATTAAAAGATCCTACGGATCACAGACGCAGATGATATTAGTAGGGTGAGTGCACAGGAGGATACAGCTGCCCATACAGGATATGGTGTGATTCAGATAGGGGTCGCAATTGATTATGGCGTGCAGTGGCATACAAGAGGACTTAGTAGCACAGGGGACAGTGGGCAGTTCAGTGCCTTATATTTTGAGGAGTGTGTTGTTTGGGATTCTATTGTTGACACTAGCAGTGAGACGCATGAGGTAGCACCTCAATAGGATTATGACCAGGAGTCACAACACTTGGCAGGACAATTGAGAGTTAGTGAGGACATGATCATGGCAGCCACTAGATGCATTGATGATACACATGCATTGTTGGCAGGTTATTGTTGGAGGACCTCAACGGCACAAGATCGTTCAGATGGGGGACTTGTCATTGATGACTTCCATACACTCAAGGAGAGAGTGATTGTGATGAGGGTTGACTACCAACACTTGTTGATGGATAGGGATTACCTATTGGAGGTTGGCGAGATGTATCACAAGGCATTGAGGGAGCAAGGGATTGAGGTGGACCGACTCACTCATGAGTTGGTGAGCACACAAAGATTATTGGAAGGAACACAGACAACCCTTCAAGAATCAGATTCTAGATCAGAATATCTCCTTGAGGAAATTAGATAGAGATCCACCACAACAGAGAGTCATATATATCCCTAAGCCACATTGTGAGAGGATGGTGGTGGTTTAGCAGTGGAGCACCAGTTGAGGGAGGAGCATGAGGAGTACCCGGGATCACTGATGAGTATGGAGATATATGATCCAAAGACGTAGGGGGATGTCCATAGGGCACAAGAACCACCCTTCACGAGGGGTGTTGAAAATAGTTGGGCACACACATACACATGGGGATTCCAGAGCCAGGGGAATTTATGAGGACACTTCCATTTATGTTCCAGGATTGGTTGACCTTCATGTAGAGGATGACCCAATAGTACACCCAGGATCCATGATGTTGCAGGTGTATACAGGAGATCACATGAGTATGGGGAATATAGTGATGAGTGGTAGTTCATAGAGACATACAGAGGTGTACAGTGGGATTCAGGGGGATTCATTGGATTGCAAGGAGGATATGTACTTAGTAGATCATGGAGATTCCTCTCCCTTGTAGCAGTATACAGATCTCATAGATCACCTTCATCGTAGCAGCAGTTGTGTGAGTGATGAGGGATGGAGAATGATTGACCCTCAATTTGTGGAGATACCTACTGTTGTACCCAATGGTTGGTGTTCAGTGATGAGTACAGGTGATTATTTACCATGGGTGTCAATGGACGAGCTTTTGGTTAAGTCCTTTGGATTGACCAAAGAATATGATACTTTCCAGTTCTACAGTTGGTTGCAGATATTTATGATAGCCTTTCCCGATACTTTCATCATTGACATCACCACAGGGGGAGCTAGACAGTGGCAGGGGACATGGAGAGTTGGTAGGTTGAGACCACTTAACAGGAGTGTCTTGATTGCATTCATCAAGATAGGGGTGGATCATCAGGGGCAGACTGTCGAGGCAATGGGTGTGATGGGGAGTATCCTAGGCCATGGGACAGAGGATATCTCAGAGGTTGCTACATATTCAAACTCTCATTGGGATGAGGGTGGAGTGCTTTCGACAGTTACCAGTAGGGCACACCAGCAGTTAGTGGGGATTGGAAGTGATGAACTTCCAAATTTTACATGGGATCTGGGAGTCCATTTGGTCAATAGTTTGTTTCATCTTATGAGGATCCAGGAGTGGAGGGTCTAGTATGGATACTTTGAGCAGACAGTCATGATCAGAGTAGAGAATCATTGACATGATAGTCCCTGTCAGAGACTAGCATGGGACCCTGGGATTATAGGACTAGGCATTTCATTGACTGATGGAGAAGAGAGGATGTTTGCAGGGGGGACTCACTTTGATTTTCCATTGAGTTTTAGTATTGGGGAGAGCACATCACTGACTGGTGATTCGTTGAGGTCTTGTAGTACCTCACTATGGAAGCAACATGTTAAGTCTGTGGGGGTCATGTTGAGTTTGGTATGGTCTGGTAGGATAGACCCATTTTGGATTGAGGCCATGTGTTATTTGCAGGAGACTCATCGTGTTGATATGTTACAGAAATATACTCCACATGGCATTGTAGTTGACATTCTGATATGGGATCCGGGGATTGGAGTGCTTGGTAGTTCAGCGCTTGATGGAGTGGAGTTTCAAGTAGAGTGGTTACTTAGGGAGTTGACTGAGATTCCTCAACCATTTATCATTCTACTCATCAGGAGCATGTGGGTGTCATGTGTGGTGAGCACTTGGAGATACCACATCTTGAGGGGAGTCTACCTTGTGTCACATAGATGGATATGAGACCCCGGTATCATATGTAGATGGATTCGGTTATTGCTTGAGGACAAGAAATATTCCGGCAGGGAGGATTGTAATGTCCCCATTTTGGGACATTATAACTTTACAGTGATATGCCTACCAGAGTAGCCAGATAGAGGTGACAGAGAGTTCGGGAGATATTGAGGGGTTTTATTGGGCCCAACTTGCATCATTCATCATCAAGATCCATTCCGCACAGCTTGGTTTTGGTTTCGTTGCATTCCGACGATTCCCATAATTTTGAGTTATTATGGGTCATATATTAATTAATTTCACTAAGAAGGTCATAATGGGAATATTACTTGGAGAAACCTCTTAGTGTAATAGCTCATCAGAATCGGGAAGAAGAGCAATACAGGATAAGATGATGAGAAGTGACTTTCAGTGGCCGGAGAAGCCATAAGGATGGATAAATCACTTTTTAGAGGTAAAATGATTAATTAATTAATTAATTAAGTGATTTAATCAAGGAATAATAAAATAAAGTAAAATTCACTTGGAGGGAAAAGGTCAACAAGGAATTAGGGTTTCAGCAGTGAATTAGGGTTTTGGAAAGCTATAAGAGAAGAGTCAGTGACCTAATTCATCATTATGCAGATTATGACTTGTCATTGAGCAAAGAGGCGCATCTCACAAGAGATAGTTCAGTGGATTCCAGGAGGAAGACACCAGTTGGTTGATTTTGGTGTTGAGAGACACACCCTAGTCACCGGGAAGATCATTCAGGTCTTCCATCATTCTTCAGTAGAAGTTATACAGTGTTCAACAGCAAGGGCACATTCATCCAGAGTGAAGGCGCAACTTCTGAGAGGGTTTTTAGTCGACTTATCCCATCCAGGGAGAATTTTGAGATTTCCCTCCGACCCATTTGAGAAGAGTGCAGGGTGCATCTTTTGCCTGGTTCCTCATCAAATTCCAGTGGAGGAATCAACTCGGACGCATTTTCGAGACTTGGATGTGAGACACTTTTGGCGGGCACATTTGGGGTTCTAGAGCAAGCATCAGACCAGATTCATGGAAACCCTTCCGACCCATTTCCCAGTAGACCAAGGTGGTCGTTTGAGACATATCTCGTCTGATTCCGATGGTGGAATCACTAGGATGCATTTTGTTAGAAGAAGAGGGGCACATTCCCCCAGGGGTATCCATCCAGGATCCAGATTCATCAGCAGAGGAGTTCGACAGATACTAGTAATGAGGACTAGAGCAGGGAACATCATTTGGGACAGTTTTCGGGCCATTCCGAGAAGTATAGCTCCCAGGGTGAACTTTCCAGACTTCCAATAGTTACCATCAGTGCTGCCATAGTCCTAGTGCATCCATTGATTCCACAGTGCTCCCATATTCTGGGTATTATTTTTTAGTTGCGTATTTGTATTCTGGCTAAGATCCTTTGTCTGTTGATCTAGTCGAATATTGTCAGTTTATTCAGGCGCATTCGGCCATTTTGTAATCCACAGAGATATCATAATACAAACTTTGCAGTCCTTTGTCATGTTTATTATTTGTATGATCATTTATATGCTGTAAACCATTGATCCTACACACACATTGGCAATGTTTCCTAGACTAGCCAAGTCAGGAACATTACACTTTGACTTTTCTATTTTACTAACGTTTCTTTTCCAGGTTTTTCAACACGTGCTCCTTCTTTGGTCCATTACCTAACTACCTTCATTAATTACCATTCCTTTTCATAATCTTTTATTTTCATCCCTATCTTTATCAATATTTCCTCGAATTTTGTTCCAAAATGGCATGCGCCAACAAGGTCGGTGCCATAAAAATTGTTCATCTATTTGATGTTGTTCCCTAGAATAGAGCATAGTAAGAGTATGGAGAGACATTGAATGGATTTGTAAGTCTTATCCCTACCTAATATACTATATTAAGAGTATATAGAGAAATTGCATGGATTTTTATATTTTATAGTATATTGAAATGAGATTGTCATTAACTACCTACTAGTTCATATTGACCAACTTCTTATGTGCATTATAATCAAACATTTTAGAGAGAACTAGTTCCTTATCTAAATCAGAGGCATCAATTTCATGATATATTTTCGTTCCACCTAATGGGGCTTCAACCACCACTACCTCCCTCGAGGAGGAAATCCCTATGACCATTTTCTCTATGTATCTATCCTCATAAAATGCATGGATTCCAAAATCAACATCTCTCTCTCTCTCTCTCTCTCTCTCTCTCTCTCTCTCTCTCTCTCTCTCTCTCTCTCTCTNTATATATATATATATATATATATATATATATATATATAATTTTTAACTTTAGGTTAGGGTAAACATTGTATATTTTTAATCTTTGACTTCACATTGAACACAAAAATAACTAGACATATCCTTCATACTCGATCACCAATATATTACTTACGATACAAAATGACACTTTTCATTATGAATTATGTATTCTCATCCAAAGATTTATAATAAAGAGAAATATTAAGAATTATGTAAGTGTGTGCTTGCAATGGATTTCCTCTATTTTTATTTCTTAATTCGAACTTCGTGAAGTATTTTTTATTTTCTAATTCTAACTTCGAAATGTATTGTTCCTTCAATATGACCTTGTTATTGTGTGCATTATCATTTTTTTGATCAATATGATTGGAAAAAATTGAATCACCATTAAATTGTAAAATGTTTATAATATATATCCTTTTATTTGGAAACACATTGAAACCAAAAGTCTCAAATAAGTGTCTATGGTATATATCCTATAAGACGAAAACCCAAAATCCCAAATGTATTTAGCAAGGAATTGGGCCAAAGAATCCCTACATCAACACATCTCAAGAGTATTGATTCTACTTTTCCCAAAAATGGGGTAGTTTCTGAAAAAACAAAAACAAAGAAGGTAAACAATGGGCACCAACCTTTGGTTCCATTAGGTGTTTGTGCAGTGATGGGGAAGAATTCAATATTCTTATATCCTTGAGATGGGGAATCACTATCATGATTGTTACCAGGAACTATAATATTGGAGTCACAAAGAAATATGCGGTGGTTATTTGCTTATGATACAAAGGGATGTACTAAAACTCCATGAAAACAAATGAAGCTCCTTGTTATCATCCATTCTCATCATTCTCTAATGATATTACCTTTAGGTATGAATTATTTACCAATTGAGAAAGGAATGATGTATACTCATTTTTGTTGCTTTAGAATCATTGAGCCATTTGAAGTACACAACGTCTTATTCATTATGTTGTGGGGAGAAGGTTAATTTAACACTTTCTTTTATTCAAAGCTATACAATCTTATCTCTTATTCCCTTGATCCAAGGAAGGGTGATGGTAGTTCCTTTTACCTCATCATTCTATCTTATCCACTACCCCTAACTTTTAAGGACAACTTTGTTAAATTTCCCCTCATTTGATGCAATCCTATTAAAAAAATTGAAAAGGAGTTCAAATTCTTTCTCTATGTAGTCAACATCCTATATTTGAATGGTGTGGTTAACCAAATGATTGATAATACCTACTTTTTGAGCAAGATAATGATGCATACTTTCATGTAAATATATATCTAAAAGTGTTTTTTTCTTATAGGTTTCTTTTGCTAAAGAGACATCATCATTTTTGGATATGAAGACATTTAGAAAGTGGATTATTTTGTTTGTTTGTACTTCTATTGTGGAAATTATTCTTTGGATCGCTTGTTTAGATGATCAAGAAAATCATCTATAATATCTCTCTTTCATGTGACCAAATCATATTGTTGTGACCAAAACAATTCAATAGAATATTTATTTAAGTATTGTATGTACATGTTCACCATCATAGAGTATAATAGGGATCCCATTGTAATTCCCTCAATTTGTTCATAAAATTCTCCTTAAAAACCAATTTATCTCAATTTGAAATGCACCTTAACCAAATTCATCATCTCCACATTCAAGATATCATCGATGAATTTCATTCCACTCTCTTTAGGATTTTTTGTGAAAAGGGATAAATATTGCAGTCATCTAAAATAAACATAAATGCACCATAACCAAATTCATCATATCCACATTTGTGATACCATCAATGAATTTTATTCCACCCTCTATAGGATTTTTTTGTGAAAAGGGATATACAGATCACATTGATCTAATATAAACAAAAATGCACATTAACCAAATCCATCATCTCCACATGTGTGATATCATCGATGAATTTTATTCCACCCTCCATGAGATTTTTTGTGAAAAGGTATATATACTACAATGATCTAAAATAAACAAAATGTCTTGCTCTTCCACTTTTAGACTTTTAATTTCATCAACCAGGTGAGTGGAGTGTTTGAAAAAGAGAGTGTATGTGCCCCAAAATATTTTGAAGCTTCTTTGCAAGGCACTTCACTCATGGGTATGTTGGTGAACCTATGGTATTCACTATGGGCCTTAGCATGATTTTCTCTTTGTGAAATTTTGATAATCCATAAATGCTTGGAGCTATATTATTTTTTTTTTACAGTCTTTTCTTCATATCTTATACAAGCAATGAGTTATTTACAATAAGTATTTCCTCTTTTATCATTATGTTTCTGGGGTCCGCATCCAATTTTAAGTTCTTATGTTAAATGAGTAATTAAGCATTCCCAAAGATGGCCCCTCACTTGTGATCAAAACATTAAGATAAAGAAACTATAATGCAATCTCCTTTCAATCATGAATTCATTATTATGCAAGAGAAATCTATAACAAGGTATATGCAAAAACTAACCTCCATGTTCATAGCTTTAACAAAAGACAACTCCTCTTTCCAAGATAATTATAATTACTAGGGGGAATATTGAATAATGATTGGGGATAATAAATAATCGTTATGTACCGTCGTGGACTAATGAGTGGTATAATGAGCCAATCTTTCATTGCTATGAGTGTGGACTTCTTGATCCCCACCAACCAAATTTTAAGAAAATTAAGCATGATGACATAATCAAATTCCAACTAATTTTCAAAATGACCAATTAACCATTTGATCTACTCCCTTAATATCCCACTTAGTACTTAAAAAACAATATGAAGAATTAGATAATCATGATGTATAAGTAAGAACAAATAAGAGAACAAAAAAAAAAAAAGAAGTAGTGAAGGCTATAATATAGATGTCTTTACCATACAAGATATGTTCATAGAATTATGCTATTTCAATGCTTGGATTTTCATCTCAACCTCTCCCAATTCTAGCCAACAACTATGGATGATCTACCTCTCCCAATTCTAGCCAACAATTATGATCTACCTCTCCCAATTCTAGCCAACAATTATGGATGATCTAGATTAAAAATTACAACAACTTTGACTTCAAGATAAGTGTATCCTCATTACTATTTTTTAAATTTTGATTTGAAACCTAATTAAAATCAAATTTTATCCAATTTATCGTTTTAATAACTTATTAAAAACCAATTTGATTTTATTTTTAAAGATAGTTC
>ML788727.1:346513-365856 GCA_009831015.1 Picea engelmannii
TTCTACTGCACGCGGGTATCCGCGGGCTAACCCACTACAGCCCACGGGTACCTAACAAAGCAAGAAATCAGGAAAGTTTCCGCCGGGACACGAGGCTTTTTGTCAGTTAACTGGAACTCTTCGCCATGCATGGCCGAGAGTTCACCTAAAACCCTAACTCCTTCTAGCCTATAAAAGGAGGGGTAGGGGTACTATTCAAGGGAGAAAAAATCATAGCAAAGGAACTCTGCCAAATTGCCGAGCCAGTTTTGTCCCAACCCTTTAGCCTTGCCTCAAGCTTTAGGAGAAACTCAAGAGGCAGCAGTTGGAGGACAAAAAGAAGAGGAAGAGCCCAGGATCAGGATCGTGGAACGGTGACCGACCTCAGAAATCATTGTAAGTTGGTTCATATTGAAGTTAATGAAAAAGATACTTTTCCCGTCCTGAATACATGAGTCTTGTCTATGTTATTTGATTTGTGTTTTATCTCTAACCCTATAATAGATCAGTAACATGCATACATAGTCTCGTCTTGATTGCAGGGAAGCTTTTGGAAGGAGCAGCAGCAGCAAAGAGATAAGAAGCTCAATGGAGGATCTACTTCAACCGTCGGAAAAAGGTTGGTTTATTCTTCTCTTGTGTGCATGTGAAAAAAGAGGGTTTCAGATTCGGGTGGAAGGTTAAAAGTTAAGTCTTGAGGGTCATGATCTGCGTATAAGCTTAGAGCCCTAGCTTATTAGTCCGTAGGGTAGAATACCCCACAACACATCTCCTCGCTTGGTGCGACATATCGATATGATGCCAAGATTGAGCAGAAGTTCAAACAGAAGAAGCGAGACTTTCGGTCTACAAATCAGAAGCAAGGGAAAGGTACCCCCAAGCTGTCGAACAAAGGACCAAGCCAAGGCAAGGTGGCCCAGGACAACTCACCAAAGCCGAAAGAAAAGAACAACACCACGAAGCCAAAAAAGGACATGGGGAAGTGGTGTGAGTTCCATAAGAGCTCCACTCACAACACAAGTGAGTGTCGGGCCAAGCAGTCACTAGTATTTGAGTTGAAGGCTTATGAATCGGATGCAGGCTTCGACTCTGAATCAGAACCCAACAAGGGGAATGACAGGGGGAAGCGGATTATCGATGCGGAGCCCAACGCCACTATTTCCATGACGAAGATCCAGAAGAAGGAACTAGAAGATCCAAAGGAGGCAGAGTGCCTCTTCCATTCCCATATGTGGGTAAGTGGTTCCCCGTTGCAATTCATTGTCAACAGTAGGAGACAAAAGAACCTCATCTCAGTAGAGGTCGTGAAACGACTGGGCTTGCCGACCACAGCAAACCAACAAACATACACCATCAGGTGGCTGCACCAAGGATGAGACCTCTGCGTTAGCCAACAATGTCGCCTTCCCTACAACATCAAGCCCTTCATGGATGAGATATTATGTGACATTGCTCCTCTTGATGTTTTCGGTGTATTATTAGGCCAACCATACTTGTGGAAGAGACATGTTATGTATGAGTCCAGGCCTCATGTTGTTATTATTACTTTGGGCAATAAGTTGTACAGGATACCGGAAATAGCACCGCCTACATCCATCTCTTTGGTTACTGTAAAACAATGCAGTAAGCTCATTGCCAAAACAAGGAAATTATTTTTCCTGATGATCCGCCCTCAGGGAAAGAGGAAGCCTGTGGCCACGACCTCCTGATAGGGCCCCTCTGTATGACATCAACAAATGGATAAGGTCATGGAGGAGTACGAGGACATATCCACCTCCCTCGCAGGGGTGCCTCTACATTTTCAGGTCAAGCACCCCATCGATCTGACCCCAGGTGCATCGATGTCCAATGGACCAATCTATCAACTCTCTGTTCTGGAGAATGATGAAATCAAGAGGCATATTCAGGAGCTATTACAGAAAGGTCACATCTGGCCGAGTTCATCACCCTGTGGGAGACTGATCGTGTTGGTGCAGAAGAAGGATAGGACTTGGAGACTCTGCATTGACTCTCGGGTGTTGAACAAGATCACTATCAGGAATAGGTACCTAATCCCACAGATTGATGACCTTCTGGACCAACTCACGGGGGGAAAATATTTCAGCAAGATCGACTTGAAGTATGGTTATCACCAGGTACCAATCGAACCCTCTCACATGTGGAAGACTGCCTTCAAATCCAAGGAGGGCCTTTTCGAATGGTTGGTCATGCCTTTCGGGTTGATGAATGCCCCTACAAACTTCATGAGGCTAATGGACGACATCTTGCGACCATTCACCAACTAATTTGTAGTGGTGTAATTGGATGACATTTTGATCTTCAGCTAGACTTGGAAAGAGCACCTCCACCACATCTGATAGGTGCTCCAAAAACTGCGGCAACACAAGTTGTGTGTCAATTTGGAGAAGTGCACTTTTGGCATGACCCAGGTTCAGTATCTGGGATACATTATTGATGAGCAGGGGGTGCATAAGGATCCAACCAAGATCCAAGTCATTCGGGATTGGCTAACCCCAACCACCCTAACAGAGATCCATATATTTTTGGGTCTTGTTAATTTCTACCACAGGTTCGTGTTGGGATTCTCTCATATCACTTGGCCCTTGAGTATAGTCACCATGGGAGGAGCGAAAGGAAAATTATTTTGGTCTAAATCTCAATAGAAGGAATTTGAAGAGTTGAAGCATCGCCTCTTCTCTGCACCAGTGCTCATATTACCAAACTTGAAACAACCATTTGAGATCGAGACAAATGCCTTTGACTATTCTATTGGGGTGGTCCTTACTCAATAGGGGCATCTAGTGGCATATCACAGTGAAACACTTTCCGACACAGTTCGAAAGTATCCCACTTATGAAAAAGAGATGTATTCCATTGTGCAGGCTTGTCGACAATGGAAGCATTACATTTTGGGAAAGGAAACAGTCATCCACACAGACCACCAACCCTTGCAGTTCATACAGACACAAGGGAAGTTGCAGAACGATTGCCATCAGAAGTGGTCCACATACTTGCAACAGTTTCATTTGAACATTAAGTACAAGAAAGGAAGCACCAATAATCTTGCAGACTTCCTGAGCCAACCACCTATCATGGCGCTAACCACGGTGCTCAACTCTTATGAGAATGAGACTTTCGATTGGCCGCTTCTCTACAAAAGTGATCCAGAATTTGGCCACACATACAATACGCTCTTGGAGGGTAAGAAAGTTCCTAATTTGCACCTCCAGGATTCCCTATTATGTCACCTGGGACACCTTTGTGTTCCTTCAAGCGAGAGTGCCAAGAGGATTTGGGAGGCGCACTACAGTCGGGCCGTTGGGCATTTTGGGGTCGAGAAAACCATGGAAGTACTACAAAATTATGGGCCATACACCATCACCAAGGTTATAGGGGACAATGCCTTTGAGCTCAATATTCCACCATTCCTTGGTATGCACCCAGTGTTCAATGTGGACCACCTTCAGCCCTACTTTCCACCTCTATTGGACACATCTGACATGGCAGAACAACTCACACCAATAGAGTTAAACCCAGATTGCATGGAACAAGCCACAACTGATCAAATTATGGATACACAGATCAAGAAAACTCGCCAGCAGAGGATCCAGCTATATCAAGTTGTCAAAGCAGGCCAACTCCTTCACCGAGGAAAGTGGCTCACCAGGGACCAAGTTCAGCAAAAGTTTCCTCATCTCATGGAGTAACTCAATGCAATGGGGACCATTGCTTCCTAAGGGGGGAGGAATGATCCAGGTAGATATTGGTGGCCACCCATCTATTCCACTTAGACCCACACCATTGCTTCTTTATGTTTTTTCCTTTTTCTTAATTGTAGCACAATTTACTATTTTTTGCATTTTTTTGGGTCCTGAACTTCTGGAGCCGTTTTGAGGCCCTAAACGACGTTTTTTGGCATCAAATGCTCCGACGAATATTAGTCTATTCTGAACTCTATATTCATTGTCAACAATGTATTCCTCGGATAGATATTTCTAACGATGTATCATGTTCGTCAAACGAAGATAGTATGCCAAAGTTACGACCCTGATAAATTGATGTACCAATTTACCCCGACAGGGCCCATATTCTAGCATTTCATCTCCTAGGGTTAGGTTTTTGGACGTTTAGGGTTTTCCATTGTTTCTCAATATTATATAGGCCTCCGAGCCTCATTCTAAGACAGATTTTAGAGGACAGTAGCTTCCACATCTCTTATTATAGAAAAGCTACCTGCGCCCTAGCTATTTTATTTCCATTCTATTTGTAACCATATTTCAGTCATTTTTTGTTAATGAAATGAAGTTTTATTTCGACTGCATCTTTGCGTTTATGTGTATTTTTGTATTTCATTGTGTTCCTGTATAAATCTGGATCAATGGTATCAGAGCATTCTTCTCTTTCTTGATCCTTTTTTGCATGTCCCCAACAAGGTCGGGGTATAAGGAGTTAGGGATTGATCTGGTTGAACCGTTGCAAGATCAGCCTCGTAAACCCTCACAACCACCCATCAAATTATTTCTCGAGGGAGCAGGAGATCCTATCAAATTATTTCTCCAGATGACCCTCGAGAAACAAAGGAATGCGATGATGGACAAATTTGCCCAGATCCTTCAACGAATGCCCACTGGCAGCGCATCTACCTCCATCAGCCACTCTGGACTTGCCGACCACAACATACCCACAACCATACACAATCGGGTGGCTGCACCAAAGACAGGACCTCCGCGTCAACCAAAAATTTCTCTTTCCCTACAACATCAAGCCCTTCATGGATGAGGTATTATGTGACATTGCTCCGCTTGATGTTTCCAATGTATTATTAGGCCAACCATACTTGTAGAAGAGACATGTTGTGTATGAGTCAAGGACTCATGCTGTTATTATTACTTTCAGCAATAAGTTGTACAGAATACCGGAAATATCACCACCTAGATCCATCTCTTTCGTTACTGTAAAAAATGTAGTACGCTCATTGCCAAAACCAGGAAATTTGTTTTCTGGATGATCCGCTCTCAGGGAAAGAAGAAGATTATGGCCACGACCTCCATACAGGGCCCCTCTGCATGACATCAACAGATGGATAAGGTCGTGGAGGAGTATGAGGACATCTTCACCTCCCCTGCAGGGGTGCCTCTACACTTCCAGGTCAAGCACCCCATCGATATGACCCTAGGTGCGTTGATGCCCAATGGACCAATCTATCATCACTTTGTTATGGATAATGACAAAATCAAGAGGAAGATTCAAGAAATATTGCAGAAAGGTCACATCTGGCCGAGTTCATCACCCTGTGGGAGCCCGATCATGCTGGTGCAAAAGAGGGATAGGACTTCGAGACTCTGCATTGACTATTGGACACTGAACAAGATCACTGTCCAGAATAGGTACCCAATCCCACGGATTGATGACCTTCTGGACCAACTCAAGGGGGGAAAATATTTCAGCAAGACCGACTTGAATTCTGGGTATCACTAGGCACCAATCGAACCCTCTAATGTGTGGAAGACTTCTTTCAAATCCAAGGAGTACCTTTTCGAATGGTTGGTCATGCCTTTCAGGTTGATGAATGCCCCAACAACCTTCATGAGGCTAATGGATGACATCTTGCAACCATTCACCAACTCATTTGTAGTGGTGTACTTGGATGACATTATGATCTTTAGCCAAACTTGGGAAGAGCACCTCCAGCACATCCGATAGGTCCTCCAAACACTGCAGCAACTCAAGTTGTGTGCCAATTTGGAGAAGTGAACTTTTGACATGACCTAGGTTTAGTATCTCGAATACATTATTGATGAGCGGGGGGTGCATATGGATCTAGCCAATATCCAAGTCATTCGGGATTGGCCAGCCCCAACCACCCTAACAGAGATCCGTAGTTTTTTGGGTCTTGCCAATTTCTACCACAGGTTCGTGTTGCGATTCTCTCATATCACTTGGCCCTTGAGTCAATTCACCAAGGGACGAGCAAAAGAAAAATTATTTTCATTGGAGTTCGAAGAGTTGAAGCATCGCCTCTGCTCTGCACCAGTTCTCACATTGCTAGACTTGCAACAACCATTTGAGATCGAGACATATGCCTCTGACTATGCTATTGGGGTGGTCCTTACTCAATAGGGGCATCCAGTGGCATATCACAATAAGACACTTTCTGACACAGTCTGGAAGTATCCCACTTATGAAAAATAGATGTATTCCATTGTGCAGGCTTGCTGACAATGGAAGCATTACATTTTGGGAAAGGAAACAATCATCCACACTGACCACCAACCCTTGCAGTTCATACAGACACAAGGGAAGTTGCAAAAAGATCGCCATCAAAAGTGGTCCACATACCTGCAACAGTTTCATTTGAACATTAAGTATAAGAAAGGAAGCACCAATAATGTTGCAAACTGCGTCATCCAACCACCTATCATGGCGGTAACCATGATGCTCAACTCTTGTGGGCACAAGACTTCTGATTGGCTACTTCTCTACAAAAGTGATCAAGAATTCGGCCACACATACAATAAACTCTTGGAGGGTAAGAAAGTCCCTAATTTTCACCTCCAAGATGCCCTGCTATGTCATTTGGGACACCTTTTTGTTCCTTCAAGTGAGCGTGCCAAGATGATTTGAGAGGTGCACTACAGTCATGTCGATGGGCATTTCGGGGTCGAGAAAACCATGGCTGTAGTGAAAAATTATTTCTATTGGTCGAACCTTCGATAGGATGTCGGGAAGTACATCAAGTCCTGCACTACTTGCACCATTGCCAAACTAAAAATCAAGAAGCAAGGCCTCTATACTCTGTTGCCTACCCTTAGTCGACCTTGGGAATCCATCTCCATGGATTACATGTCAGGCCTTCCTTCTACTAAGCATGGAAATGACTGTGTTTTTGTGGTCGTCGACATATTCTTGAAGATGTCCATTATGATGGCCTACAAGGGGAATATCACAGCAGAAGCCACTGCTAAACTATTCTTTGAAAGAGTGTGGGTACACTTTGGGATCCCATAGTCTATCATATTAGATTGGGACAATGGGTTCCTTAGTACATTTTGGTCCAGCCTTTGGTCGATGCTGGACACCAAGCTCACCAAGTCCACAACTTTCCATCCGCAAACTAATGGCCAGAGAGAGGTCATCAACTGGATGATCGTACACATTATGCACATGTACAACTCAAGGCATATACAAACATGGGATGAGAGCCTTCCCTATGTACAACACTGCTACAAATGGGCTCTCCATATCTCAACCAACCACATCCCCTTTCAGGTGGGCTTGGGATTCCAACCACTATGTCCCATTGATGTAGCCATGCCATTTGCAGCTACTCAGGTAGATTTAGTCCATGTACAGTCTTAGGCTGACAAGGAAAACATCTTCATTGAGCGCATTTATCACATACGGCAACAGGTTCATGACATCTTGGACATAGCCAATGCTAAGTACAAGTAGCGAAATGATCAACATCGGGTGCCACACAACTTCGATGTGGGAGACAAAGTGTGGCTACATTTGCAAAATGAGCGCCTCACTGGATCCTACCACAAGATTCACCCACTTCGATATGGTCCATACACCATCACCAAGGTTGTATGGGACGATGCCTTTGAGCTCAGTATTACACCATTTCTTGGTATTCACCCAATGTTCAATGTGGACTACCTTCGGACCTACTTTCCACCTCTATTGGACACATCTAACATGGCAGAACAACTCACACCAACAGAGTTAAACCCAGATTGCATGGAACAAGCCACAAATGATCAAATTATGGACACACGGATCAAGAACACCCTCTAGCAGAGGATCCAGGTATATCGATTTGTCAAAGGAGGCCAACTCCTTCACCACATAAAGTGGCTCACCAGGGACCAATTTCAACAGAAGTTTCCTCATCTCATGGAGGAACTCAACGCAATGGGGACTATTGATTCCTAAGGGGGGAGGAATGATCTAGGGGGGTATTTGTGGCCACCTGCCTATTCCACTTGGACCCACACAATTGTTTCTTTCTTTTTTTCAGTTTCCTTAATTGTAGCACAATTTACTATTTTTAGTAGTTTTTTAGGTCCTGAACTTCCAAAGCTATTTTGAGGCCCTAAACAATGTTTTTTGGCATCAAATGCTCGATGAATAAGAATTTGATCTAGAATCAATATTCATTGTCAACAGTGTAGTCCTCAGATAGATCTTTCTAACGATGTATCATGTGCATCAAACAAAGATAGTATGTCAAACTTACAACCCCAGGAAATTGATGTACCAATTTACCTCAACAAGGCCCATATTCTAGCGTTTCATCTCCTAGGGTTAGGTTTTTGGATGTTTAGGGTTATCCATTGCTTCTAAATAATATATAGGCCTTTGAGCCTCATTGTAACACAGATTTCAGAGGACGGTATCCGCCACATCTCTTCTCAGAGATAGGCTACCAATGCCCTAGCCATTTTATTTCCATTCTGTGTGTAAGCATATTTCAGTCATTTTTTGTTAATGACATGAAGTTTTATTTCCGTTGCATCTCTTGATTTATGTGTATTTATGTATTTCATTTCTTTCCTACATAAATCGGGATCAGTGGTATCAGAGAATTCTGCTCTTTCTCGATCCTTCTTTGCATGTCCCCAACAAGGTCGGGGTATAAAGAGTTAGGCCTCAATCTGGTTGAACCGTTCCAAGATCATCCTCGTAAACCCCGACGGCCACCCATGGGGGAAGAAAATAAATATGAGGGAGTAGGAGATCCTATCAAATTATTTCTCGAGGAGGCCCTTGAGAAACAAAGGAACGCGATGATGGAAAACTTTGCCCAGATCCTTCAACGACTGCCCACTGGCAGCGCATCTACATCCAACAACCACTCTGGAGGCACCACTCCTTTTAATGTACAATTAAACTTTGACATTCCCATATTTGAGGGACAAATAGATGCAGATGTTGTAGATAGATGGTTGAATACATTACAAGGATATTTCTTGGTTCATGACTTTTCCAATGGAGAAAGGATTATTTTTGCACTCCTTATAGCCACCCCCAATGTCAAGGACTAGAGGGAAACCTATTGGGAGAAACATAGAGAGGGGGAACCCTCTCTGTTCTCGGTCACACCCACTTGGAATTCTTTCTGAGACTCCATCAAGGAAGAATATTATCTCATGGGGAGCTATGGGGACAAATACATACAATGGACTACATTGCGGAAGCAAAGGGACCAATATGTGCATGAGCAGACGAATCTGTTTCATATCCTATGCACAAAGTTGGGTATCAAATATTCAAATAAACATTTGGTGTTAAAGTAACGCAGTTGTCTACATAGATACATTCAGGAAGAAATGGAGTTCCTCGACATCTCCTTGCTTGTTGCGACATATTAGTATGCTGCCAAGATTGAGGAGAAGTTCAAACAGAAGAATCGAAACTTTGGTTTTGCGAATCAGAAGAAGGGGAAAGGTACCCCCAAGCCACCGAACAAAGGACCAATCTAAGGCAGAGTAGCCTAGGACGACCCACCAAAGCTGTGAGAAAATAACAATGCCACGAAGCCAAAAAAGGACACGGGGAAGTGGTGTGAGTTCCATAAGATCTCCACTCACAATAAAAGTGAGTGTAGGGCCAAGCAATCACTAGTAGCTGATTTGAAGGCTTATGAATCAGATGCAGGCTTCAACTCTGAATTAGAACCCAACAAGGGGAATGCCAGGGAAAGCATATTATTGATGCGGAGCCCAACACCATCATTTCCACCACGAAGATCCAGAAGAAGGAACCATAATATCCATAGGAGGCAGAGCGCCTCTTCCATTCCAAGATGTGGGTAAAGGGTTCATCGTTGCAGTTCATTGTCGACAGCGGGAGGCAGAAGAACCTCATCTCAGTAGAGGTCATGAAATGAATGGGCTTGCCGACCACAACACATCCACAACCATACACCATCGGGTGGCTGCACCAACGACGAGACCTCTGTGTCAGCCAACAATGTCACCTTCCCTACAAAATCAATCCCTTCATGGATGAGGTATTATGTGACATTTCTCCTCTTGATGTTTCTGATGTATTATTAGGCCAACCATACTTGTGGAAGAGACATGTTGTGTATTATTCTAGGCCTCCAGTTGTTATTATTACTTTGGGTAATAAGTTTTACAGGATACCGAAAATAGCACCACCTACATCAATCTCTTTGGTTACTACAAAACAATGCAGTAAGCTCATTGCCAAAACTAGGAAATTTGTTTTCCTGATGATCCTCCCTCAGGGAAAGAAGAATACTGTGGCCACGACCTCTAGATAGGGCCCCTCTACACGACATCAACAAATGGATAAGGTCATTGAGGAGTACGAGGACATCTTCACCTCCCCTGCAAGGGTGCCTCTACACTACCAGGTCAAGCACCCCATCGATCTGACCCCAGGTGCATTGATGCCCAATGGACCAATATATCGGCGCTCTATTCTAGAGAATGACAAAATCAAGAGGCAGATTTAGGAGTTGTTGCATAAAGGTCACATTCGATAGATTTCATCGCCCTATTGGAGCCTGATCGTGTTGGTGTAGAAGAAGGATAGGACTTCGAGACTCTGCATTGACTATCGGGCGTTGAACAAGATCATTGTCCAGAATAGGTACCCAATCCCATGGATTTATGAGCTTTTGGACCAACTCAAGGGGGAAAAATATTTCAGCAAGATCGACTTGAAGTCTGGGTATCACTAGATACCAATCGAACCCTATGATGTGTGGAAGTCTACCTTCAAATCCAAGGAGGGCCTTTTCGAATGGCTGGTCATGCCTTTCGGGTTGATGAATGAACCTGAAACCTTCATGAGGCTAATGGACGACATATTGTGACCATTCACCAACTCAATTTTAGTGGTGTAGTTGGATGACATTCTGATATTCATCCAGACTTGGGAAGAGAACCTCCACCACATCCGACATGTCCTCCAAACACTGCGGCAACACAAGTTGTGTGCCAATTTGGAGAAGTGCACTTTTGGCATGACCCAGATTCAGTATCTAGGATACATTATTAATGAGCGGGGGGTGCATGTGGATCCAACCAAGATCCAAGTCATTCAATATTGGCCAGCCTAAACCACCCTAACATATCTCTACATCTTTTTGAGTCTCGCCAATTTCTACCACAGGTTCGTGTTGGGATTCTCACATATCACTTGGCCCTTGAGTCAAGTCACCAAGGGAGGAGAGAAAGAATATTTTTTTGGTATGAATCTCAATAGAAGGCATTCAAAGAGTTGAATCATTGCCTCTGCTCTGCACCAGTGCGCACATTACCAGACTTGCAACAACCATTTGAGATCGAGACAGATTCCTCTGACTATGCTATTGGGGTGTTTGTTACTCAACAGGGGAATCCAATGGTATATCACAGTGAGACACTTTCCAACAAAGTCCAGAAGCATCCCAATTATGACAAACAAATGTATTCCATTATGCAGGTTTGTCGACAATGGAAGAATTACATTTTGGGAAAGGAAACAATCATCCACACAGACCACCAACCCTTGCAGTTCATACAGACACAAGGGAGGTTGTAGAACGATCGCCATCAAAAGTGGTCCACATACCTGCAACAGTTTCATTTGAACATTAAGTACAAGAAATGAAGCACCAATAATGTTGTAGACTTCCTCAGCTGACCACCTATCATGGAGCCAACCACGGTGCTCAACTCTTGTGGGCACGAGACTTCCAATTGGTCGCTTCTCTACAAAAGTGATCTAGAATTCGACCACACATACAATACACTCTTTGAGGGTAATAAAGTTCCTAATTTTCACCTCCAGGATGTCCTGCTATGTCACCTAGGACACCTTTGTGTTCCTTCAAGCAAGCATGCCAAGATGATTTGGGAGGTGCACTATAGTCGAGTCACTGGGCATTTTGGGGTCGAGAAAACCATGGTAGTAGTGAAAAATTATTTCGATTGGCCGAACCTTCGACAGGATGTCGGGAAGTACATAAAGTCCTCCACTGCTTGTGCCATTCTCAAACCAACCATCAAGAAGAAAGGCCTCTATACTCCGCTGCCTACCCCTAGTCAACCTTGGGAACCCATCTCCATGGATTACATGTCGGGCCTTCCTTCTACTAAGAATGGAAATGACTGTTTTTTTGAGGTCATCGACAGATTCTCGAAGATCTCCATTATGATGGCCTGAAAGAAGAATATCACAGCAGAAGCCACTGCTAAACTCTTCTTTGAACGAGTCTGGGTAGACTTTGGGATACCATAGTCTATCATCTCAAATTGAGACAACAGGTTCCTCAGTACATTTTGGTCTAGCCTCTCATCGATGCTGGACAATAAGCTCACCAAGTCCCCAACTTTCCATCCACAAACTAATGGCCAGACAGAGGTCATCAACCGGATTATCATACACATTCTGCACATGTACAACTCAAGGCATCCACGCACATGGGATGAGAGCCTCCCCCATGTGCAACACATCTACAACCGATCTCTCCATAGCTCAAACAATGAAAACCCCTTTCAGGTGGGCTTGGGATTCTAGCCACTATGTCCCATTGACGTAGCCATGCCATTTGCGGCTACTCAAGCAGATTCAGTCCATGTACAGTCTGAGGCTGACAAGGCAAACAACTTCATTAAGTGCATTCAACACATATGCAAATAGGTTCATGACATATTGGAGAGAGCTAATGCTAGGTACAAGAAACGACATGATCAACATCAGGTGCCACACAACTTCCAGGTGGGAGACAAAGTCTGGCTACATTTTCAAAAGAAGTGCCTCGCTGGACCCTACCGCAAGATTCGCCCACTCCGATATGGGACATACACCATAACGAAGGTTGTAGGGGACAATTCCTTTGAGATCATTATTCCACCATTCCTTGGTCTGCACCCAGTGTTCAATGAGGACCACCTTCGACCCTACTTTTCACCTCTATTGGACACATCCAACATGGCAGAAGAACTCACACCAATAGAGTTAAACCCAGATTGCATGGAACAAGCCACAATTGATCAGATTATGGAAACACATATCAAGAACACCTGCCAGCAGAGGATCCATCTATATTGAGTTGTCAAAGCAGGCCAACTCCTTCACCAGGGAAAGTGGCTCACCAAAGACCAAGTTCAGCAGAAGTTTCCTCATCTCATGGAGGAACTCAACGCAATGGGGACCATTTCTTCCTAAGGTGGGAGGAATGATCCAGGTGGATATTTTTGGCCACTCGCTTATTCCACTTGGACCCACACCATTGTTTCTTTCTATTTTTCAGTTTCCTTAATTCTAGCACAATTTACTATTTTTAGCATTTTTTCGGGTCCTGAACTTCTGGAGCCTTTTTGAGGTCCTAAACGATGTTTTTTGGCATCAAATGCTCAAGCGAATATGAGTCCATTTCAGACTCATTATTCATTGTTAGCAGTGTAGTCCTTGGATAGATATTTATAACGATGTATCATGTGCGTCAAATGAAGATAGTATGCCAAAGTTACGACCTTGGGAAATTGATGTACCAATTTACCCCGATCGGGCCCATATTCTAGTTTTTCATCTCCTAGGGTTAGGTTTTTGGATGTTTAGGGTTTTCCATTGTTTCTCAATAATATATAGGACTTCTAGCCTCATTGTAATAGAGAGTTTAGAGGACAGTAGCCACCACATCTCTTCTCATAGATAAGCTACCAACGCCCTAGCTATTTTATTTCATTTCTGTCTATAAGCATATTTCAATCATTTGTTGTTAATGAAATGAAGTATTATTTCCACTGCATCTCAGTGTTTATATGTATTTATGTATTTCATTTTGTTCCTGCATAAATCTGGATCAGTGGTATCAGAGCACTTTTCTCTTTCTCGATCCTTCTTTCCATGTCCCCAACGAGGTCGGGGTATAAGGAGTTAGGGCTTGATCTGGTTGAACCGTTGCAATATCACCCTCGTAAACTCCAACAACTGCTCATGGGGGAAGAAAAGAAATATGAGGGAGCAGGAGATCCTATCAAATTATTTCTCGAGGAGGGCCTCGAGAAACAAAGGAACGTGATAATGGACAACTTTTCCCAAATCCTTCAACGATTGCCCACTAGCAGCGCATCTACATCCAGTAGCCACTCTGGAGGCACCACTCCTTTTATGGTACAAGTAAACTTTGAGATTCCCATATTTGAGGGAAAAATAGATTCGAATGTCGTAGATATATGGTTGAATCCATTAGAAGGATATTTCTCAGTTCATGAACTTTCCGACCGAAAATGGATTATTTTTTCACTCCTTAAAGTCACCCCCCATGTCAAGGACTGGTGGGAAACCTACTGGGAGAAACAGAGAAAGGGGAACCCTCTATGTTCTTGGTCACACCCACTTGGAATTATTTCCGAGACACCATCAAGGAACAATATTATCTGGTGGGGAGCTATGAGGAAAAATACATACAATGGACTACGTTGCGGCAACAAAGGGACAAAGATGTGCATGAGCTGACAAATCTGTTTCATACCCTACGCACAAAGTTGGGTATCAAATATCTAGATAAAAATTTGGTGTTAAAGTACCACAGTTGTGCGCATAGATACATTTAGGAAGAAATGGAGTTCCTCAACATCTCCTTGCTTGGTGCAACATATCGGTATGCTACCAAGATTGAGCAGAAGTTCAAATAGAATAAGCGAGACTTTGGTTCTGTGAATCAGAAGCAAGGGAAAGGTACACCCAAGCCTCTGAACAAAGGACCAAGCCAAGGTGGGGTGTCCCAGGACAAGCTGCCAAATCCGCAAGAAAAGAACAACACCACGAATCCAAAAAAGGACATGGGGAAGTGGTGTGAGTTCCATAAGAGATCCACTCACAACACAACTGAGTGTTGGGCCAAGCCGTCACTGGTAGCCGAGTTGAAGGATTATGAATTGGATGCAGGCTCCGACTCTAGATTAGATCCTAACAAGGGTAATGATAGGGGGAAGAATATTATCGATGTGGATCCCAACACCACCGTTGCCACAATGAAGATCTAGAAGAAGAAACCAGAAGATCCATAGTAGGCAGAGCACCTCTTCCCTTCCCAGATGTGGGTAAAGGGTTCCCCGTTGCAGTTCATTGTTGACAACGAGAGCTAGAAGAACCTCATTTCAGTAGAGGTCATGAAATGACTGGGCTTGTCAACCATATTACACCCACAACCATACACCATCGGGTGGCTGCACCAAGGATGGGACCTCCGCGTCAGCCAGCAATGTCGCCTTCCGTACAACATCAAGCCCTTCATGGATGAGGTATTATGTTACATTTCTCCTCTTGATAATTCTGATGTCTTATTAGGCCAACCATACTTGTGGAAGAGAAATGTTGTGTATGAGTCCAGGACTTGTGCTGTTATTATTACTTTGGGCAATAAGTTGTACAGGATACCGGAAATAGCACCGCCTACATCCATCTATTTGGTTACTGCAAAACAATGCAGTAAGCTCATTGCCAAACCAGGAAATGTGTTTTCCTTATGGTCCGCCCTCAGGGCAAGAAGAATACTATGGCCATGACCTCTAGACAGGGCCCCTCTGCATGACATCAACAGATGGATAAGGTCATGGAGGAGTACGAGGACATCTTCACCATCCCTGCAGGGGTGCCTTTACACTGCTAGGTCAAGCACCCCATCGATATGACCCCAGGTGCGCCATTTCCCAATGGACCAATCTATCGGCACTCTGTTATGGAGAATGATGAAATCAAGAGGAAGATTCAGGAGTTGTTGTTGAAAGGTCACATCAGATCGAGTTCAACGCCCTGTGGGAGCCCAATCGTGTTGTTGTAGAAGAAGGATAGGACTTGGAGACTCTGCATTGACTATTAGGCGCTGAACCATATCACTATCCACAATAGGTACCCAATACCATGGATTGATGACCTTTTGGACCATCTCAAGGGGAAAAAATACTTCAGCAAGATCTACTTGAAGTCTGGGTATCACCATGTACCAATCGAACCCTCTGATGTGTGGAAGACTGCCTTCAAATCCAAGGAGGGTCTTTTCAAATAGTTGGTCATGCCTTTCAAGGACATGAATGCCCCTACAACCTTCATGAGGCTAATGGAAGACATCTTGTGACGATTCACCAACTCATTTGTAGTGGTGTACTTGGGAAGAGCACGTCCACCACATATGACAAGTCCTCCAAACACTGTGGCAACACAAGTTGTGTGCCAATTTGGAGAGGTGCACTTTTGGCATGACCCAGGTTTAGTATCTGGGATACATTATTGATGAGCCGGGGGTGCATGTGGATCTAGCCAACATCCAAGTCATTTGGGATTGGCCAACCCCAACCAGCCTAACAGAGCTCCACATCTTTTTGGGTCTTGCAAATTTACGACCCCGAGAAATAGATGTACCAATTTACGACCCCTAAGATAGTATGCCAAAGTTACGACCCCGAGAAATAGATGTACCAATTTACCCCGACGAGGCCCATATTTTGGTGTTTCATCTCCTAGGGTTAGGTTTTTGGATGTTTAGGGTTTTCCATTGTTTCTCAATAATATATAGGCTTTCGAGCCTCATTGTAACACAGAGTTCAGAGGATAGTAGCTTCCACAACTCTTCTTAGAGATAAGCTACCAGCGCCCTAGCTATTTTATTTCCATTCTGTCTGTAAGCATATTTTAGTCATTTTTTGTTAATGAAATGAAGTTTTATTTCCACTGCATCTCTGCATTTATGTGTAGTTATTTATTTCATTGTGTTCCTGCATAAATTTGGATCAACAACAAAAAGTGTTTTTTGTTGTTTGTTGTTTGTTTTCCTAGTAGTGAGTTCCCTTGTGTTCCTAGGAGAGAGATTCATGGTTACATATGCCATAGAGACACTAATGAACAAATGGGATGCCCGAGAAAATAAGATCATTGAGGGGGTACATTCCTTTGGTTGGGAAGGTCGAGAGGAAGAGCGTTGTTGGAAAAATTAGGATAGTTGTAGGAGAATATCAGTGGGTTGTGAGATTTCTGAGCTATGAGTAGAAAGTGAGAGACCACCCTCTTTTGTGAACTGCTAGTGCTAACTTGGGGGTGACTTTCTTTGATATTTGGAAGAAAAAGTCAATGGTTTGTTGGAATTTCCATTCCAAGTAGCCGGTTACATAATTAATTTGAAAGATAAGTGCTTTATCTTGTTGTTGTGTTATTTTAAGCCTTTAATTGCTATGTTTTTTACTATGTGTATGAGAACGATTTTCCGTGCTTCTGTGTGAGTTATTAGCTACATTCCTGCTTGTCTAAAAAGGTTGTAGGTGCATCTAATTAATGGTAACAATTAGTAGTTAAATGTGATTGTAATTTGTAGCTAGTAAGCTATAGGAAATCAATTAGTTCACATGAATTTTTATCTTACAAGTTTTCCACACGTAATGGACCTTAGTTGGGTTGAGGGACGTTACAATATGGTATTAGATATTTTGATTCAAACAATGGACTTGTATGGTCCAAGAACGAGTGTGAATTTTGGGGGAAATGGTGAAACACTAGAGAAAAATCTACAAATTTGTGAGAAAAAATCAAGTTTAAAGGACTCGGAACTGTCTAAGAGGTTTAATGGAGTCAATCTGTAGAGTTGCAAAGTTAAAATTTGACCTAGAAAATTTAAAATTGTGTTTTAATGGTCATTGTAGAATTGGGCAGAGTTTAGTAATTCAAAGACCCATATAATGTTTGATCTCTATATCAATGATATAGATTCATTTTAATAAATTTAAAAACTTATAAGGTTTCAATTGTTTGGAAGGTGGAGTGGATCAACAACTAAGATTCATTTTCAGCAATTGGGAAAATGAAACAGATCGACAGTTTGGATTCATTTTCAATTGTTGGGTAGTTGGAGTCAATCAACAATCAGGATGATCAGAAAATCCTTGGAAACAACTTATTTCTCTATCATATATACATGTAGCATATAACTTGATTCATAATTTATTTCCTGATCGTATTGAGGTGATTTGCAGAAAAAATGATAATGTGTTTCTTATCGAGAAACTCATAAAATGATGATTAATTTGCAGAATTATGAGATGACACATCAAAAAATAAAAGAACTCAATAAATATATATATATTGATGACATATATAACTTCATCTTCAAATTCCCTTTAGAAAACATGATTGTTCTCCATCATCTCAAAACACCAATTACATTACAACATGATCTTACAAAAATTCGTTTTAATGGATTCTCTTTAATTCCACTACTAAAAACAAGAAAATGAGTTCACCATTAGAATCCTTGCGAAATTCTGAGAAATTTCACTATAAAGTCAACCAATGTCCAAACTAGCTCAATTACACCCTCTTTACATGCCAAACAATGCACTATGGAACTCATTAATGGAAATTTGGACTAATACTTTTACATATGACCTTTGATCATAAAATAGACCTCAAATTCATGATCCTTGTGAAAAATCATGAAAAATGAGTACAAAGTCGCCTAGGTGTTATTAATATACCTCATGACATGCTTTACACACCATATTTGGCCTCCTCCTTTGCATGCAAATTGAAATGTCTATATGTCCTTGGTATTTTTTCCCACCTTGGACTTCATTTCTGCATTGGGATCTGTGAAATAGGGATGTGTGTCGACCTTGGGATACGTGCCCAATATATAGGGCGTGGGATTTAACTCCCCATCTGCAACGTATTACAACTTAATTTTAAGTTTAGAGGAATCTCGTAACAAGAGGAACTCATTGGAATATTGCTTATATCATTGGATAAATTGGAGGAGGTCGGGGGTTCCATTCCACGTGATCCTCTCCTTTGTTGGAATATTCATTGGTTTGTTTTATATGTGGTTACAACCATATATTATATGGTTACGGTGGTATAAAGTTTGTTATCCCTTGTGAATATATGAAACAGTGATATGGAATATTATATGGGTCGAGGGCTTAAGCCGTCGGCTCTTATTTCCTCCATATAAACCTTTTCCAAAACTTAAATGTAATCCACACCATATAAGGTTAAGAACCAAAACAATGGCGTGATGGTATAATGAGCTTTGTTAGAGCTTATAGAGGTTGCATGATCAACCCCCTTTGACTCCATAATTTTTAGTAAACATTGACCAATATATACCAATGGGAGGCTTCCATGTGGAATCCTCTCATTGGATTAACCTTGCCACATAATTTTCCCACGTAACTTGTATTATCTGCCACTTGTCAATTTGTGACTTTTCCACGTAACTTGTTTAGCCAACATATGGTTATTCCACATAGCACCTTGGGGTGTGGCCACATCATCACCATATGATTTTATGGTTGTGCCACACTTCACCCTTCTAGTGGTGATGCATGTCACCTTCCCCCCCCCCCCCC